>JAAAKL020005205.1:0-19682 GCA_010016065.2 Carybdea cf. marsupialis auct. non (Linnaeus, 1758)
ACCGCTTACCCATGGACCGGACCGGGACCGGACCGCTTTCTAAAAAGACCGGACCGCCCCCTCAAAGCGGTCCGGTCTGCATCACTAGGCAAGTCAGCAGGACTTTAATACTTAATCTTAATCTTAATACTAAACTTAATTATTGGCAGCAAGTGCAAGGTGAAATGGCTGCAATGAACGTGACTTGGGCCCATTTCGTAATTTGGACAACTAAAGAAATGATTGTTATTGACATACATCAAGACCCAAATTGAAAGAAGAAATTCCTTCCTATTTGTAAAAAGTTTTACATCAGCGAGTTGTAACCAAGCTGAGACAGCAAAGAACTTTGAATGGTAAAATGTTGGACAGCAGAACAGAGTCAAATTTTCATGGCTCTAATATTGCAATGGACTTTCCATTATATTTATTGTACTCGTAAAGTAAGAAATGGTTAAAAGTATGTTATGTACTACTATCATATTAAATGTTGATAATGTTTACATTGATCCAAAATATAATTGTCAGACTGGCCATATTGAAGAAAAGCGGTTGTTGGTTTGTTTTATTTGTTTTTTTATTTGGGGGGAGGAAACGGCTCAACCACACAACAGACATTCCAACCATACATAAAGTTGTCCAGTGAAAAATTTCATCATTCATCACTCTTGGGGCCCAATAGTCTTGGGTCCTTCCTCAGATAATGTTGAACTTGCCTTTGCTGAATGAATGCTTGTTTAAGCTATTATCTGATAAAGATCAAATCCTGATCTCTATAAGTTTTACTTTCACCGAATGTCGATTAGGGGCCTAATGACAGCCCCTTGAATATGAAACGCTAAACATACAGTTTTGAAAATAATAAAACACATTATTATGGAAACTATATCAACAGCGTAACTATATATGAAGTAAAGTAGTAATCTGTGATGTCTAATGTTCATGGCTCTAATTTTAGTGAAAACTACACTTTAGAATAGTGGATACTAAACGGGGGGGAATACTCCTCTAGGGATGACTTCCCTTCACAGGACGAAGGGATTTAGATATGACTACTGATCATTTCTGTATCTGTTGCCATTTTACTTATAATACTCATGAAATAAGTGATAATTAAAAGTATGTTATCTACTACTGCTAGATGTTGATAATGTTAGCTGTGATCCAAAATATAATTGCCACACTGGCCATATTGAAGAAAATCTTTTATCTTTTATTGATTTGCTTGGTTTGTTTTTTTTTGGTTTTGGGGGGGGAGGGGTAGGACTCAACTACACAATAAGCATTCCAACCATACATAAAGTTGTCCGGTAAAACATTTTACCATTCAATAACTAGCATCTACAGATAGGACTAGTAAAAATAATTTTATATATATTTATATATAGTACCAAAACATCATACATCCACATCAACCTCAAAAACTGAATAGACCGATTTTGTTTAAGTGTCAAGGACACCAGCAATTATCAGTGATTGTAAATTTACTAGTACGGCACAAACGTGCACAGTTTTGTCAAGGAATGGCATGATTGATGCATCCACAAAGTCAAGAATCTTATAGTTTTTCAGTCTTTCTGTAGCTCTTTCTACATAGATTGTGCATCCCGCAATTTTTCTTGAAAAGATTGCTTCTTGCTTATTGAACTGTTTCTTCCCACACAGAAAGGCAGGCAAGTTCAAGAAGGCATTCTTTGGCAAGAGATAGTGAATTTAAGTCCATAATCTTCAAGAATTAAGTCTCCTGTTAGTGGCAAAAAGAGAGAATAATATGCAGTGTTATTACAATGGTCCAGCTTATTTGTATAGGTCTTGTTGTCTCCTAAATTTGATGTTTTCAAGTGATGCATTTTGTCCTGTGAACATTTTGAGGAGAAACTTTTCAAGGGGGCCATGTCGAAAGTGGAAGGCCCAAGAGTCTTGGGGGCCTTCCTCAGAAAATGTAGAACTTGCCTTTGCTTACAATGCCTGTTTAGGCTATTATCTAACAAATATCGAATCCTGATCTTCGTAAGTTTTACATTCACCGAATCTGGATTAGGGACCCTAAAAACAGCCCCTTGATTATTACACGAAGTCTTACGCTAAACATACAGTTCTGAAAATAATAAAACACATTGTTATGGAAACTATATCAGCAGTGTAACTATATATGAAGAAAAGATGTCTGCGACGTTTCTATATTCTAGAAATGAAAACTGCATTATTCTATTTGTGTACTTGATAGTTGCGGTAAAGAGGCAGTAAAGGTGAATATAATCATTTTTAAATTTGGGGAGGGGAGTCCTAATGAAATGGTATTGTTGGTGAAGTTTTTAAACAGTAAATATCTATGATGGTACTAAATATTTTTTTTGCAGACACCATACTCGCTTACTGCTAATTGGAGAACTGTATGAAATGAACGAGCACTTATCACCGGAATACAACACTAAAACAAATATTTGAAAACTAGACTTGCTTGCAAGTGTGAGATAATTTTGGATTGATCAGTAACTGCTTTGTCACTTGTGCTTCCAAGAAAGCCCTTGCTAACAAAGGTAATAGCTCCACTTGGCGCCACTCCAATCAAAAACTTAGTAGTAAAATAGGGTTAATAATTACTATATGAGATTGATGCTGCTTGAAGGTCTTTGCGTGGAGCAGAAATGCGGAATTCTGTGCAGTCGATAATTATACGGCAGTTAGCAATGTCAGCGAATGACTCAGGTAAACTTGATTTGTTTGTTTTTTCTTGTGATGGAACGTCCTTCACCATATCCTTAAAAAATGTTTCATGCATGGCGTGCAAATAGGTCATGACGATGCTCTGTACCGTAGTATGACTAACGTTGAACCGCCTAGCGAGGTCAAAGTTGGGCAAATCTGGCCTTAATCACCTAAGAAGCGTATGTGATTGGTCTTCATTACTGATCGACAATACAGTCTTACATGACGAGTACGTGAGTGTTGAAAACCTATCTATAACTTCTACAGTGATAATAAACACTGCGTGCTCGATTCCCGTGTGACTTTTGATTTCTCCCACCTTTAAATTTTGGTACGAGAAACATCTCTTCTCAAGTGTCTTGACTCTTTGTAGGAGCTCTTTCAATCGGAGCAAATTAGAATGCTGAGCTACCAGTTCAGTGACTTCACTTGACTGCTGAAAAGGAGTAACTGATGCACCACAGTATTTCTTCAACTGGTCGTGTATTGTAGCACTGCCCTGCTCTTCTATATGTGGCTGAAGTTTTTCAAGGCCCCGCGAAGTTTTGGTAGAGCGATCTGACAAGCGATCATCCCCTTCCTTCCCCCGACGATTAACACTAGGGACGACCAATTTTTTAAGTAGCTTACTCCTGAATATCTGAGAGGTTTTCCTTGCTGAATCCGAATCGAGGAGGTGCTTGGAATATACATGGACGTTTCTGGTGGTTTAAAGTCGATAAGTACTCGCTTTGCGTAGATTAGGTTCATAAGGAAACTGGAAAAATGACAACTCTGGTTCGCTCGCAGATGAAGCACTGCAACCATAGACAGAACAGTGCTTCGGCATTTCTAAGTTTAGGACTCTCAGATATCGAGATTACGGCTTAATATTAAAAACAAACAAACTGTAGAGCAATCACTACGTCTATTTTACTGAGAATGGATATGAAGGATCTTAAACAATGTGGACTCGATGCAGAGATTTCTCAATTGAGGCTGTAAACTCAGTGGTTCAACAGTAAACAAAGTGTAAGTTATACGCCGTCACCACGTAACCAAGGGAACTGGATATGAAACAATCATGATCACATCCTGTTTAAAAGTGTATACCAAAATCAGTATCAACAAGGTGTTAAGGAACAATCTTCGTCCATTCTTTAACAAACAGTGAACACTTAATTATGTATTCTAACATCGCGTTTTATACTCACTTATTTTTGTCGCACCTACTAACTATATTTAGATGTTGTGTTTGCAATATTCAGTCAAGTTTACTAACTCATTCGTCTTCATTTATTACTTTATTTTTTCCATATTTATTCTCCGCAATGGATCATTATATACTGGCCTTAACAGGTCATGGACTCAGGTTGCGACTATACTTCAATGGAGATCCCAATTCCTTTCCCATCTAGGAAACAATATTCGTGAACCATCTTTATAAGTTTGACAAAGATGTGCAGAGTCGAAATAGGAGAAGATATTCCAGAGAAAAATCGCCGAGCTGGTACAAGTCGTAGACGAGAGATCGCTTCAGTTGATAATGAACGGCAAGAAAAATGATGGAAAGGGCGCTTTTGAAACATTACTCGAACAAGACTCACTAAGCTCTCTGAGGAAATCGGAATAGAGACAAAAGATTCCGTGGAGGACGTAGAACAGGAGAAAGTTGATCGGTACAAAACAACTTTAAGAAGTGGTAGTAAGTAGGAAGAGCCAGAGGTGCAGCTGAAGCAATGGTTGAAAAGGATATGAAGAAGAAATATCCAAACAAACATTTGCCAAAAAACCTGGATCAGTTATTCAAAATATTGTGACGAGCAACATGGTCACTGGAAAACATTTCTTAAGCAAAACATGGATGTGTACACTTGCTCTAGAATTGAAGAATTGACAAGGGGTCAGACTGAAAACCATCTTTGGTACAGATATCGTCCAGGCCAAATAACATCATCTTCTTCATACTTAGTATTCATACTTCATACAAACATAGAAAAACCAAGCATTTGCTCTTTTAAGCAAGTGTTGGGGAGGTCAGGGTCCGTTACTACAAATGCGATGCAATATGGATTGACACGTGAACGTGTTGCCTTACAATTGTACTGCAGTCTGTAGACACCCTTACATCAGAATTTCGTAGTAAGGGATAGTGGGATATATATCTCACCAGAGAATCCTCACTTGGCAGCCTCTCCTGATGGGGTGGTGACTTGCAAGTGTTGCCCCTCTGGTATTGTAGAGATTAAGTGCACATATAAGCACCAAAACTCTAAACTAGAGGACGTAGCTCTTATAACCTAGAGATTGACGACAAAGGAATTATATCCCTAAAGAGAAGTTCAAAGTGGTTTTTACAAATACGGCACCAACTGCTTGTGTACACCATGGCTTGTTGTGATCTTGTCTTGTGCATCAAGGGAGACAACGCAGAATAATAATAATTCGTAAAGAAAGTATAACCAGATACGGACTTGGCTACTAAAATAATACAGAAAACTGATGTTTTCTTTGAACGACATGTACTACCAGAGTTGCAGCAGGGTTTACTGATGAAATCAGAGGACAGGCCTGTAAAGGAACTTACTGCTTGAACATATTCTTAGCTTCAAAGGACTTATTTGAAACTGGTTACCATTCATTTAAATAGTTTCGACATATTACAGCTATGTGTTAAATAAGCCATCAATAATTTGGAAATAATTCATAAATTGGTCAACTAATGTCATACATCTCTAAGATACCACGTTCCTTTAACCAAGTACAATAAGAATAAAATATAAGTATATAAAGATTATAAAACTTTAATCTGCAAGGCACCTCTATACAAAATATCGATTTCCTTACAATGAAGCTTATACATGTTATATTACATTGTCGAAGGGTTTTGTTTAGAGCCACCAAACTAGTTTTCATGAGTGACATGAACACTTGTTTAGCACCCGTCTCAATCGATTTCTAATGTGAATGATCCTTTGCTTAAATGCAAATGATGTATTTTTAGGCCCAGAATTCTGAACCCCCTCCCCCTTACCATGAAATAAGAAATACATATTGATGTTATAGTAAAGCTTTCCTTATGTAACAATGTATTAGTGGCACATCAGTGGTTCAATATTTCATACTAATGAGGTTTAAACATTATCATCTTACTGAAAAGCCAAAGAAACTTTTAGAATAAAGTAGATTAATTAGCCTATATGCAGTAGAGTGAAATTGATGTTTTGCTCGGCATATGTAGTTCCTTCTGAGAAATAATTTTACATGTATCTTTATATACTTTTACTGATAGCATAAGGTAGATACACAATTTTCTAATTTTCTGTGTTGAGTGCAATGACCAAGGTCAGTGAGCAAATTGAGTTAACTTTGAAGATCAGAATAAAACAACCTGATTATTATTATATTACTATACTAGAATTTTGGCGGTGGTCATGCAATATTTGGGTTTGGCATTCTTGCGAACATTTTCGTTTAATGGTATTGATAGTAGTACTTCATTTGTATTTCTTTTCTTTTTTGAGGGGAATTTACAATTAGTGGTATAAGAAGTGTTTATTTTACTGTCCACTCACCCAAGACAGTGACGCAGAGCCTGGTACAAGAAAGTAGCATAACATTTTTTCTTTTTTTGACCAACTTTGGATGTACATTATAAATGAATGCTGCAATGACTATCATTGGGTACAGTTTGTTCTTTAAAACTAGTATTATTGTCCCCGAGAGAAGCTTAAATGTTTTTAGTCGCTGGATGGCACGTTCTACATGTATCCTTAATGAAGCTATGTTTCTTGTTTGTTTCATTTCTTTGGGAGTAAGGATAGGCTTGCCTGGCTTAAGTATCCGGGTAAATAGGGGTATGTTAAGTGTCGCCGTCCTAAGCGTTTGCAGATCCCTTATGGTAAAGCCTCTGTCTGCCATTATGTCATCTCCTTCGTCTACTAGGTCAAGTAGTCCACTAAAAATATTCATTAGCCACAACTTTGATGAGAAACCAGTGTATAACTTTACTGATGCATCAGTTTAAAGAGTGCTCCTTATCTTAAGGGTTCGCTTTATGATTTTGTCGTTTCCTGAGCATTCCTCCAATAAAGTTTACCATTTTTACCATCTGAGGTATTGATACAGATCTGATGTTTGGTATTGTGTGAGTAATTGTGGCAATTGCAAGGGCAAGGTGTCATACAAAACAAATCCTTCTCATTAAGCATGTCGTTTTCTGCATTCAAAATCGATCCAAGTGAAACTTGGCCTCCTAACTTTATATCATCCATAGACGCCCAAGTAAATCTCGTTTGGGCTTGTACTTTGCTATCATGGTCTAGAGTACTCTTTCTTCATTTTGCGACAGATTTCTGGCAGACTGCCTCTGATGCAATGACGGATGTAGTTGTGTCCACGTGCTAGAAAAATGTTGAAAAATTAGGTAGCAAGCTTGTGCCAAGAATTGGAAAGAGAACAAATTAACCAAAACTATTTGGCCATCGCAAACTTATTAGTTTATTTGAGTTACACGTTGGTGTTTACAGCAAAGGCACGCAAGACGAATTGATTATCATTAAACCGTCTAAGGTCTTGTGAAAGAGGGGTTATTAAACTACATGAGAATACATGTTGACAAAACATGCGTTTTCATAGCAACTAAAATCTAACAATGATTAAAATCTATCGCCTTGAGAATTATTTAACATTCTATGCAATTGAGTAGTATTCTTGAGAAATAATACCAAGGAAACGAAGGACAAAAATGTGCTAGCATCTTGGGAAAGCAGAGTATTTGACGAGAGATTCTTTACATGCATCTCGGTCATCGATGGCTGAGAGGTATCAAAGTGTGAAGTAGATATCAAGATACCTTTACCTTAACTTGTGTAGAGACCCCCTGTTACCCTACATTCAGACTATGCAACCCTATGTGCGCTCGAGCACCGTAAACAGAGGGAACATGTGAATAAAATTGTATGACTTCACTAAATCCCACATGATATTTAGTCGATGAATCAGTGAAATGAACTGTTGAAAGTTGACGTCAAACTAGAGACGCCCTCTTAACTGTGTTGTATCGATTTTAACCTACACAAGGTAAATATATAAATAGACATTAGATATACTTTAGCATGCATCGTCTAAATACATCAAGCATGCTAATCAACTGGGTAATATTTCTATCGTACACTAACGATAAAATGTACTACAGTAAATCAAGAATATAAGTATGTACCTCTTGTTTCTTTTGGTACTCGATGACCATAACCAACCAACCGACGACGGTGGCGACAACTATCCAACCAGCTAACATCCAAAAAGAGGATGGTATAAATTACTTTGGTTACTCGAGAGCGTTCAGTTGCTCAGCTACTAACCAAAGTTCATGCTTAATGTAATTAGAAAGATGGACTTTAGTCAACACACCTACGAAAATCGTGTCATGTCAATGTCCAATCTAACAACTAAAAAAGGGACGATGCAAACATGCCACTTAAAATGAGCATAAATCTAAATCGTAAAATGATCTGAAAGCGCATGCGTCCACTACATGCTCCCCCTACAAAAGACACGGTCTTTTGAAGCACTACGTAAAAAATTAACTTATATATATTAGATCATCGTCATCAGATCGAGCGTCGAGCTCGGATTCTTCCGACCATTTTCTTCCATCTCTCTCTATCCGCCATTATTGTGGGGAGTAGATCTGCATCCAACCCTATGTCATCAGATAACTGGTTAATATAGGTGCGTGGTGGTCTGCCAATGCTTCTTTTCCCGTGATTGGGCGCCCATAGCAATACATCACTTGCCAGTTCAGCCTTGTTTCGCCAGACGTGCCCTGCAAGGCGCAGCCTGCGGTTGCGAATCATTTCCGTGACTGGTGGCACGTTGCCATAGAGACGATTGTTTGTGGGGTGATTCTTTCAGCTTACATTAAGGGCAGCGCGAAGCATGCGTGTGAGGGTTTTATCTAAAGAACTCTCGTGTCTCTTCGTCAAGGTCGAGGTGGTAGCACTGTAAAGAAGGACGGATTCAACTGTGGCTCGAAAGAATTGCCTATTAAGTTGGTCTGACAGTGTGGATTTTCATACAACATTAAGGTTGTTCAAAGCAGCCCAAGCTTTTGCTTTCCTGATCTCGATGTCCCTTTCAGTTGAGTGGATATTGCTTGCAAGGTAGATAAAAATCATCGACCGATTTGACAGGTTTGTTGTCCTTTGACTCGATTTGTCCTTGCTGGTTGTAGCTCATGAATTCGGTTTTATCTGCGTTGATGTATAGATGAAACGATAATAGTGTCCATGTCAATCTAATTTCTAAATGTTTTGTTCTTCAAAACTCCTAATCAAATCCTCTTCAAGAAGGCTTATAAGTATGCCTGTATAAGTCCTCATGTCGACTCGTCTAACACGCCCTTCGCTGTCAGGATACGTCTGCTCTAGTCCCTTTGACCATTTCCGTCATGGGACTGACTTATCTACGATGATCACTAGGTCACCTTTCTTGAAAAAATGGGGTATTCTTTTAACCACTTTTGGTGTTCTTGTAATGTGGGAAGATGTTCTGCAATCCATCTTTTCCAATTTGTTTGCGAGCAGATGTGCGTACTTCCAATGCGCTCTGAATCTGTCCTTGTCCAATGATTCTGCCGGCGGCGTAGATATATTCTGCCTCAGGTGTAGAACATGATTTGGAGTGATTCGCTCCTCATTTTTTGGATCATCAGATATTCTGGTCAGCGGTCTGTCGATCTATTCTGTTTCATAGGGAAAGGTGGAGTGGGTTTCGTCGTCTATCAAATGTTCTCCTAGAAGGCCATGTAAGATGCGTCCAATCGATCTGATTAATCTTTCCCAGACACCACCTTGATGGCTAGCAGCAGGCAAGTTAAACTTCCACGAAATCGACTCCTCAGCAAATTTCTTCACGATCGTCTCTTGGTCCCAGGGCTCTAGAGCATGGAGAATATCTCATTCTGCACCATTAAAATTCGTTGCATTGTCAGAATAGATGATCCGTAGTCTGCCTCGTCTGGTTATCACCCTTTGGACTGTATTTATGAAACTGTCTGTTGTAAGGTCCTTTACCAACTCGATGTGGACGGCTCTGTAACTCAGGCTGGTAAATAGGCAGCCATATCACTGGTTGACTGCAGCACTTGACGATCTCGTCGTCCTTTCCTTTCTCGTGTGGAGAGGGCCAAACAGCTCAATGCCAACACATGACAATGGATGTATGAGTCCATGTGTGTCTGAAGATACTATGACAATGAGTAGTGGTGCTGTTACCTGCTCTCCTGTTTTTGCTAACTGTCGTTTGCACTCATGACACTTTCTTAATACACTTCACACAGACGATATGCCACTAATGATCCAAAACCGTCTTCAGATATCTGCTAAAACCTGTTGTGACTCTGCATGACCACTTTGGTAATGTTTATGGAGAATCAACAAATTTGTGGCATAATGCTTAGATGTTAAGATCATTGGGTGTCTCATGTCGTATGTTAAATGAGCGTAATTTAACCAATCTCCTTCGACCTCCATGTCAAATACCCTGTAAGTAGAGTAGCCCAAAAGCCATCACTACTTATTGTTATAAGAACTGTCCCTTTCTGTTTCTTCACACCCTCATCCTGCATATTTAAGCTCAGCAATGATTCTTGTGGTTGACTTGGCCACAAATTCTCCTCTTGCCACAAAACCTTTGTGCCCATCGTCTACACAATTATCTTCTCTCTCTCATCTGCTTTCATGCCTCGTGATGCCAGGTCTGCTGTATTGGCCTTTGATCTCACGTACCTCCATTGCTGCTTTTCTGTTGCGTCCCTGATCCTAGCAACACTATTATCAACAAATGTGGTTAAAGTTAACGTATCATTCCTTATACTCTTCAAAACAATCATTGAGTCTGTCCAAAATACTACCTCATCTATCTGTACATACCTCTCTAACTCTTTCATCAACATCTTATGTATTGAAAGCATAATTGTAGCTGCAGCTAGCTTTAGCTTAGGAAGTGTAATGCCTTCTCTCAAAGGTTTTACTCAGGATTTCACATAGAGAAAATTACACGAAATCCGACCTTCAGTGTCGGCAAAACGCAAATGACAAACTGTACCATAACCGTGCTGTTCAGATGCGTCAGCAAAATGCTGTTAATACTCGAATAGCTGTTGCAGCCTGTGATGGACTATCAAATGAAGTCAGCGTATCATCAACATAAAAGTTATCATACACAATATCTATAACTTCTTTAGAACATTTCTCTCCTTGATCTTTTACCGCCTTTCTCAGGGCGTAGCATCAGATGGAATGCCTGCCTGGGCTTAAATAGATCTAGAATTAGCAAGCTTTAGGTGTCATTGGCAGAGATCACTTTCGTCCTGTCAACATCCCGTTTGGGATCGCTTTTGAAAGTTGATCAAATCGAACAGGATGATCGACGTTTCTTGTACCATTTATACTACATGAATGCTGACAGATCTACCGACCATATTTATTTCTTCACAACCATATTTCAATTTCAATCTTCTTTGATTTATGACTTATAGGACTTGAGGTCGCGCTTCGCTTGACTTTAGCTCTCTTCAAGGGAACGGCGTACCTGCGTTCCCTGGTTTTCTGCCACCCTGTTACCTGTAATCTTCGCAAATCACTCTACGGTCTCGAGCAAAGTGGCACAGCTCTTTCAAGTGGATTGGAGTCAGATACAAATGATCCATGTATATACAAACGTATTGAGAATAGCAATACTATTGTCGTAGCCTTTTGGGTGGGCGATATCATAATTTGCTGTCAAAAGCTTGCTTCGTGATGAGTTACAATAGTTTATCGGTATTGACTTCAAAAGATTAACCGATCGAAATTATGTGATGAGTTAACAACAATACTGTAAAGCTATACTTGACGGATTCGGAAAGGCTGATTGCAAAACAGTAAGTACACCTGCCGAGAAGGATTTAAATTTACAATGGAGAACGGAAAACGAAAAACGACGTTATTCTGAACCTTCCCTATCAGGAAGCAATTGGAAGCTTAGTCTATTTAGCAACTGCAACAAGGCCAGACCTCAGTTGGGTTTTATCGAAGTTATCTCAACATCTTGAGAATCCTTCACAAGCACACGTAATAGCAGTTAAGAGAGTATTATGATACCTTCAAGGAACGAAAGCTTTCAAGGTTACTTTTAAGCTATTTACACTGATTCAGGTTGGGCAAGCGATACCGACGATCGAAGATCAACGATCAACGTCAGGTTATAGATTCACAATCAGACGTCCTGGAAACTTTGTAAGCAGCCAACTGTAGCTTTGTCAAGCTGCGAAACAGAATACATGGCTCTCGCGGAAGCAACAAAAGAGATAATTAATTTGCGATCTTTGTGTTCACAACTTGTTATTGAGCAATTGAAACCCTCGATCTTGTATTGCGATAATCAAGGGGCAATAGCACTTTAGGTCTAAACAACACCAACGCACAAAACATATTGATGTACGCTATTATTTTGTTAGGGAACAGAAAGAAATCAGTAACTGATACTTTGAAGCCTTAACTGTTAGACCACCTGCCTTAAGTTGTGGTAAAACTGATTGGAAGTATGTATCTCAGCAGTACGACTGAATACGAAAGTGTCGTCAACATAGACACGAAAGGAAAATCTTTTAATACCTTATGAGTTGATGACAGAAAACGTGACTGGAACTGTATAACCCCATAGGAAAAAACCACCCCATTTTCATCAAAGTTTCCAATTTGCACTAAAGGCAGTTTTCCCTCCTTGGCTAGTCAGTCAAAGGCACTTGGAAGAAATTACTCGATGTGTCAAGAGTAGTAAAAACTGACATCCCGTGACTCGAGAAGTTCAGGAGTGCGTGGTACCTTATAGTGCCGTCTTTCTTCTTTGTCATGATGACAAGGTGCCAGTACTGAGAGGTTTGACGTTTTGATAATGTCTTAGTCCCGAAGCTTCTTTTCTTCTCTGTCAAGATCCTTTGGGAAGCATATGTCGCTAGGTGGGAATGATGATCAATGACAAAATCTCCTCGCAGAAGCCATACTTATTAACAAATTCATTTTCTTTCCCATTCTTTAGTAAATCTCGCATGGATATGATTATCCTGAACTTTACATCTGTGTAGTTATATACGCATGTAACCCGAAAGTTTCAACCATCTATCAGGTCTTGTATCCCCCACATTGCAAAGCAGGGTACGAACTTCAGAGAGGCAATAGATGCTGATGAACGGTTTACACTGACCCTGAGGGTTTTAGCTTCTGGAGAAGACCAACAATCTTTACGTTTCTCTTATCGTTTCGCAAAGGCTACAGTGAGTAAAATAATAAATGAGACAGGCGAAGCTATATGGTCAGTTCTCGTAGTAGAGTTTGTTAATGTCCCTAATAGCGAACAGGATAGTGTCAAAATTGCGGAAACTTGGAACTTGAAACTTTCCTCATTGCCTCGGTGCGATTGACACAAAAGCAAATTGCAATAGAATGTCCAATGCGATCAGGGTCCGTGTATTACAACTTCAAAGGATTTTTCAGTATTGTCCTGCTCGCTGTATGCGATGCAAATTACTGTTTCACTGCGATCGATAAAGTTTCATACAGTAGCAACAGTGACAGTAGTATCCTAAATGATTCTACTATGAGGAGAGGGTTCTAAGTTGTCCTATTTGACATACCTCCCCCGAGTTTTTAAAGGGATGTGGAATGTCTACTGTTCTTTATTATCTCGTTGGTGATGAAATTTTCCTCTTAAGCACGTGGCTACTTAGACCCTTTCCTGGCAAGCTAACAAACGTAAAAAGACTTTTTTACTATCGACTGTGTAGAGTAAGGCGAGTTATTGAGACCACCTTAGGTATACTGGCATACCATTGGAGAGTGTTCAGAAAACCTATCAAAACAACTGACAAAAGTGTTGAAAGGATTACCAAAGCTGTGATCAGCCTTCACAACTGCCTCAGGCAAACTGACAACGCTGCTTACTGTCTTATACGATTTGTGGCCAAATCAAGGCTGGTGAGTGGTGGACTCTTACGAAATATAATGAAGGTGCGCTAAAACGTCTCCGTAGGCCAAAAAGGGACCATAACAAAATGTTTAGCAGTCAAGCTACGGGAGACACAGAAAGATTATTTCTTAACTGATAAAGGAGCAGTCGCTTGGCAACTTGAGCGTGTCAGAAGATGTGGACCGATTCTAGAATTCTGAAGAAACCTTTTTTGATTTTTATGACATAACTCGAACGCGCAGACGACTGCACACATTTATTCGGATTTTACAAAGTTCGAGTTACAGTTGTTAATATCTCATGACGAAAAAGAAATATGTAATGGATCATCACAGCGCAAAAGTTTTATTCTTGGTATAAGTGAACGGAGGGTGCGTCAGATATGGTTGCTCATATTTGCAAGAAAACCTTAATAACTTTGATGAAAATAATCCTAATTGTACAAGTCCATGATTTGTTGTCTCACAGAATCATTAGTTTTATGATAAAAGCGTCATAGGTCCTAATGTTTTGTAAATATAAAACTACATTTCATTATACGAAGATTGTGGACTGTGGATAGGGTATTGCTGAACGGATGGAGTTGTTGGAAATTGTTGTGTATGATACGATGTTTGAGGCTGCCATAGAGGGGCTCCTTGATTACCAATGTACAGCTGTTGTGGCACTACAATGCCCATTTGCTTTGCCAGTAAATTGTTTAAGAAACTATCTATTTGTATTTGGGCGACAAATTTTCTTCTTTCGTAAATTCCTTCAGCTTCATTGTCACTCCTTTTGCATGAATATCGTCTGGTTCTTTTTGCTCTGCCGCTGAAACCTCGAGGTGCTTAAGCACATTGATTTCCCTCTTATTTACCTCGTGCAGCTCTTCTTCCAAATCCTTCTTTTGTTTATTTAATTGCATCTTCCTTGTATCAAAAATTTTGTCCCTGAAAAAGATGGTGCGGCACCTTTAAGGGCAGCTAGACTGCCTGTATTAACAAAATTTTCTTCTGACGATGCGAGAAAGTTAGCATCAAATGTGCTCTCCTCCTCACTGAAAGGCTGTAGCAGGTTTACATGCTATTATTTATCATCAGAACTGTCACAGTGCTACCGTGTAGTAGTCGTCAAGTATAGCACTGTTTGTTTCTTCCTCTGGTTCCTTATCAGGAATAACGAAATCAGTACTTGTCTCCCTATTCAAAACAAACGGGTCAAGCTATGCAAGAAAAGCATAATTCTTCACACCCCGTGTTGCTCTGTCTCTTTCTGAGGATGACATTTCAGAGTGCGTAGTCTTTTTGTCATTTTCGTGTTGCAGAATACCTTTTCCGCAGATTCCGGAACTTCCTCCGGGCATCTGCACCTACATTAAACAGAGACTCGAAAAGAAACATATGTTAGTGATAAGAAACAAGATTCTGCATTGCTACCGTTTTTTTGAATTTAGACATTGTTCTACACTCTCAATTGACGGCAAGTGCGGAATATTTTTCAATATACAAAGGTTTATGTATAGGCCTATTTTTTATTTTAAAGTGCTGGAATTTTGTACAACCCGTTGTAGCTCTCTTGTTTATATTTGTTTGGTGGCAATGCCCCAGTTGCCCCCCCCAGCTACACCACTGGCTTAGGTATGCAGGAAGGCGGAGTGGTATGCGAAGTAGGAGTATGCTTGAGAGGGAAAAGGGGTAAAGAAGCACTGTGTACAAATATTTTTTTATTATCGACTGTACGCTAAAATCTTTCTTGCTTCAACGCTCTCGTCAGCCTCAAATGTTTTATGAATTGAATAAGCTCAATGCCGTGGCTATGATTGTTTTCTGGTTTGTTTAGATGTCCACACGAAAAGAAAATCCAAGTATGTTCCCTTTCTCCGAAAGCATGCAAGCATCTATTGTGCAGTGCGTAGATGACTATGAGTCATGAATATTGAAGAAGAGTTACTTTCAATGCCCATATCCCCTGCCATTCGGGGTTATCTACTGTTTGCTCTATGCCACTGACAGCTGGTCGACCCTCTTTGTGGAAGCGGGTAGGCCTCCTCATGTCAAGGATTGGTGTCTTCCTACCATTGATGGCATCAAACTTTAGCTTCATCGCATCTGCAATAACTTGATTGTGCCTACAGAAATAGCGCCTTGGCAGGCCTGAAGGACAACTGAAAGTATGTGATCTTACATTTGCAGAGGTTCCTCCATTTGCAGAGGGATTCGTAGCATGTCATAGACAATTTTGAGCAAAATTCTACCCCGAGAGCTGTTACACTTCAACAGCTGGCTCAACTTTATCTCTCGTTTTATCACTGCATCCTGCCATGGCTTTCATTGACCTTGCTGTGCGAAAGTCACCAGTTCAGTATGACGTGCCTTCTCTTTCCCCGTCTTTACCCTCTCCATATTCACCTTCTTTTCCTCCCTGCTGCTCATGCACGAGAAAGCCTTGAAGCTAGAAGTTCCACGTCCTGCTCTTGAAGTCTGGACATACCGCATGATATCTGCATGTAGGACTTCGATGATCTTGTCAACTTCCTTCTTCGACTTCCATTTGCGCCAAGTCCTCAAATCAGGTGGCAAGTAGCATATATTGTGATATGTTGAATCACAAAAAGTGGGGACATGCCTCAATTTTCCAGACTTGTTCAGGTCTAAAATCAAAAGGAAAGGCAACTGAAGGGGTCCACAATTTTTGTACAGTGCATCTGCTGCAAACAGTTTTGGCAGACCAAGACCACTTGATCAAGCATTGTCATTTCCGCACCCTGAGGAAATGCAGGCTAATGCTGGACGTTTATGGAAATCCCTGGTTTGGAACCTTGGGGGTTGCGCAATATGTGATCACATGATTAAAATGAATACAAGGTCGAAACATTTTTACTGCGAGTCACATTGTGTTTCACCTTGTTTCCACTTGGTATACTTCGTCAAAACAAACATTCTCAATGTGGAAAAGACATGGTCGGTTGTGCTTACAATAACTGCGCTACTAATCAAGGGCGAAATTAATGCCATTGTTCAACATCTTTTCTTGGACATCCTTTATAACACGATCAGTGAATGCACACTTTAATGGTAAAAAAATAACAGCAGAAATGCCCGTTAGATTCTGTTTTGGTCCGATCGGATGCAAAGTCTGTTTGAATCAAACCGTGGATTCAGACTAAGTACCTCTGAAGCCCCGGAAATATGCTTGAATAATCTGATGAGATGACAAATCTTTTGGTTTACCTTGGCGAGATATTGTTCTCGGCGCAGGGGGGTTAATTTAGGTAGACCAAACCTTAGAATATATGATGTGACTCTGAGACGTTTCCCAAGGCTGTGATACATCTCTATTTTTAAAAGCGTTTCATTAGGGGTCAACTGCTTCTCTAGGCTAACACGAACATCAACCTTCGAAGTTTTTCCGATCTTCGAACCGGAGCTAGCTTATCTTCTTGTTCTTGTAACTCCTTCTCTTTGCCACTTTGATCAACTTTAGAATCCACTGTAGATGGGACAACTGCTTGTGGATAAAATATGTCATGATCTACCACAGTGGTGTCATCCTTAGGAGTGAAAACATCTTTAAGGAATTTGACGTTTCGCCTAATGTCCAACTTTTTCTTTTCATCCCAGAGCCAATGAGCTCCCTTATTGAAGGGTGTCGTACCCTACAAAACGTCATCTTCTCTTTCTCTGGTGGGGTCTCAAGAGCAAGTACTGCACAGCCCCACACTCTAAGATCTTTCATAGGTGGTTTCCTACCTATAGGAAGTTACAAAAGTTGCCTTTGTGGGACGACGACTCTGTAAATAACAAGCTGTGCTAACGGCTTTAGCCCATCACTTTCTCTCCTGTCCTGAATGGTTTTATAATCATCCGTTCAGCAATCCCATTTTGCTGCGGAGAAGCTGGCGCCGTTCTTACATGCCGGATGCCTTTCTGCCTGAGCCGATTTTAGATTCTGTGGTCCATATACTAGCCACCACAATCACTCCTTAGTGCCTTGATTGATCTGCTGACCTGATTTGTTGCCATAGTTCTGATTCCCCAAATGCATTAAATACATCATTTTTCCTTCGAATATGGAAAGGAGCACACATACAACTTAAGTTATGGATAAAAGAAATGGCTCTAAATGTAACAACGTAACAGTGATGACGCAACGTCACGTAAAAAAGCCATGAAATCCAGGTTTTGGCTTTGGAGTTATTTTATTGATCGTTCGCAAATCCCCTAGCTTGGCAAAACAGAGGGAAAGAGAATACTTTTATTTAGATGTTGGGAAGAATGAACTACTCTAGATTTTCATTACGAGGTAATCAGCTGGTTGAGAATCTTACTTGCCGTATGGTGTGTGACATTGCATATTTTTCAGATTTTAAACCACCTTAAAAATAAGGTCTTCACGGAAAAACACCGCAAAATGCCCTGCCATTAATCAGGAATAGTCATACTTCGTACAAGAGTTGTCAATAGAAGTTGGCGTCTTTCTGTGAAAATATGAGGCCACAATATTTCCGATATTACGAATATTTTTTATATACTCCAAAGGATGCCACAGCAACCCAAAGTCAAACTTAGCACACATGATAGGAGCCTAACAGCAGCATCACGTTTTAAATCAAAAATAAACATGCAATTGAAGTTTTTTTGCTGTGTAGTTATTTCATGGATCTGAAATTCAGTTGCACGTCAACCAGAACGGCAAAACAGCAGGAAAAAAATTTTTTACGCATTTTACAGATATTCCCCTGGCTTAGTAATAATACTATGACTCTATTTAGCGATTGAAGAGCAAGTCATCGTGTACGTTTCATTTCCCAATGTAAAATTTATCATTCGAAATATACGGCCAGCATTGATGCTTCTTGAGTATGATATTGCATATCTGGAGAAATCTGTGGTTTACGAAAAAAAGCTATGAGACGTCTTGTCATAATGTCAGAATCACTATAGTTCGTCTACATGCTGTTATAGGCTGAAGCATTTAGTCCGAAATTTTCTAATTGAAATCTTGAAGCAAATTTAAGTTACGATACTTTTATCGAATTATCATGAAGTCGAAGTCGAAGTCGACTAAAGTCCAAGTAAAGGTTTTGATGAGTACGACCTATAGGTTCCCTACACATTTTGAGGAAAAAACTTTAACTAGCCAATGTGGCCCCTAGGGCATGATTGTAGATGTGAAATGAACTAGTTTTATGTGGAATGGAGTCATACAAAGTGTGTAAGAATGGAATTTCATACCAGAAGACCTTGAAGAAATCTTACCACTTGATTAGTAACTTTCTTAAGAAAGAGGAGGATATATCCTTTGACAAACCATCAGTATTTGCAAATAATCTGCCATACGATAGCCTTTTTTGACTCATTATTTTGAACTTACGTGCTTTAAATCTGATGTTATATGACCATGTCAGTGTTATATCCTGTGAAGTGTTGGGTTGAGGGTCATATTATAACTTTTGAGTTGCGTCGATTAGTATAGAGAATCTCTTTAACGAATTAAAGTAGAAAATTGCAGGCCTCTTAATGCGCCCTTCTATAATACCCTTTTCATTTGTGCATGAAAGCGAGTGTTCCGTCGACGTAAAGAAAATTGTTTTCCTTTTGCATTGAGACATGGACGGCTCTGTTGCCCATTTGCTCCGTCCCGGGGACACTGCTCAAAAACGGGCGTATGGGGAATTTGGCCTGTGTCTTGTACCATAACATTCCCAACGCAAAGCAGGAGCGCTGCGACTTTAAAAAGTATAAATGAAACTAGACGAACTTAAATAACTTATTGTGGTGTTTGACATCAGCTCCCCTTGTCTTACCATATTTTGTTATACTAGTGCCCAGATCCCGAAAGAGAAAAAGCACGCTGCTTACCTCGTGGTCGGGAGTTGTTGCGAGACGGGACCCTGGAGATTATTCTTAATTACTTTGATAACACACTTTTTAATAGTACAGAACTCTTGTATTGAGGATTACGTGAAAACATTTATGATATTGTATCAAAGGTCTACTCAGTGATTAGTTTCCTACCTTGCG
>JAAAKL020005206.1:0-19682 GCA_010016065.2 Carybdea cf. marsupialis auct. non (Linnaeus, 1758)
GAACGAGAGTGAAGTCTATGAGGGTATAGAAAACATCTTTGGCTGGATTTAAGAAAATGTTCTTTTCACAACTCCTCCCAAAACAACGCTACAGTAGCAAAAGAAATAGGTAATTATGTACGCTGGGTTTTTTTCTGTTACTTGTATGATTGTAAGAGCCGTACCTAAATTTCTCCTGGTCTATCAACAGTAAAACAGCCGCGTGTCAGAAGGATGAATGTTTCGTCTTTCCGAGTCTCACACCTTTCACCTGTCCTGCCCTCAATGGTCTGTAATGAAAAGTACTATTAAAAGTCTTTCAAAGTTCATTGTACTTGAATCGCAAAGCACAATGGTTGACACTTTGCACCAAAATTGCAAGATTTAAAGATTGCGTTGGAAACCTGAAATCTTCTCAATCGTCCTTTTCAAATTTCTACCTCTTCATATCGGTGAAAACAAGATGTTTCGTCTAAACCCATCTGTTTAAACTGTGACATAAAGAAAAGACTTAACGTGGCCATTTCGCTACAGTTATGCAGTCACATGAAACGTATGTAAGCAGAGAATTGATTCTGTAGCTTTGCCACCCTCAAAAGAAATACGATTATAGCTTCCATATAATTTACGAAGCTTACTACAGGTACAGGCTGATCTTAGCAACTATCATCCTAACTGACTTGTGCTTCCCATATTAAAATATGAGGCCTGAAAACAAATTTGGTTGAAATGGCATCTATAAAATGTTATAAGATTTTACATTATTTGGTAAATATTGTAAGCAAAAACAACTCAAGATATGGCCTGCTATATTTGTATATTCAAATATTTTATTAATAACGCGGTGAACGATGATGGAATAAATTTTCATGTCGCAAGCACATAGTTCGTCTCTACCCAGTGCGTTTGACCAGCAATTTTACATTCAAAAGAAAATAATTTGTGAAGGAATAGACAATATCTAGTCAAGTCTACTGAGACTATTTTGCCAATGATTCTGCTGGAGTAGGCTCGGCAGTTCCCTTCTTCCTCATTTCACACCTAAATCTCAAAGATATGAGCTCCTTTCATGATTTTAGGAGTATTCCTTGAAGCTAAAACGATCTAAAATGTATAACATCAGTTGTGCATCTTTCTGCGTAGCGGAGTTTTCCTGCACTATGTTAAAAATCAACATGATATTTCTAACAAATGATCTTTTTCCTCTCAAGTGAGATAATGAATTAATTTATTTTCTCTAGCCAGCATACCAAAAATGCAATTTTTCGCGCAAGTGGTTAAGAAAGAAGGTACTTTTAGTCTTAACAGTTCTATATTTGACAGACACCCGTCATTAAATTCGAACAAATCTTAAGTTAAACGACATTTAGGCAATCAAAGTACCGAATTATAGCAGGGATTCAATTCTTGAGTCTTGTATCTGGGTGATCATCAATAGGGAACGATAGAAGATAATCCTGAGAAACATCCATCTGTCTAATTCTACAACGCCCACTTTCAACATTATGTTTGCTACTTATGTGCTTTGTTACTGGCTGCTAAGTAAGAATTCATGAAGATCTATTAAAGTCCCTCTACAGTTTGAGGAAGCCTCTATCCTCTACGTACTTTTAAAAAGGTAGAATTGATTAATACTTTCAGGTATTTTAAAAGGATTTTTGAACTCTCCTTGGTTTCCATGTGAAATAAAAGCAGTAGACGCGTATATCTTGATGATTATGATGCTAAAGGAGTTGTACACGTATATAATATAATCCATTGCTTTCTCTGTAGGCTGTTTTGCAGAACTGTATTGTGGTAGTAATCAATTTTAGATTAACGTGTATTTTTCGACAACTTAATGAATATCGCGGAAAGTAGAACTAAAAGTGCTTTGTAGGGGGCGTTACAAGCTGCCTGTGAGATTGATCTACAATTGCATTCAGCAATTTAATAAAGTTATACCGCCTGAAGAACAAGTTTTAGTCATTGTAATTGGTCCTTGATTGTACATTTCAACAAAAATATCGAAGTTACATCCAACAGGTTTGGAGAGGTCAAGGTCTGTATTGGTCGAGCTCTTGACTGCAAACAACACTGGTTTGGCACTATATGTTAACCGTAGAATATTTCAAAGGAAATAAATGGTCAAGATAACACTCAATATGATACGCAACCGGTGTTTCTTTGTACAAATAAAGGGGATGAAAGACGGTGTACCACATGGCTCAGTACTGGCCGCAACACTGTTTATTCGCTACATCATAATGTCAATGTGATAAAGGACAAAAATCGAAACATATCATGTCATTGCTCTTCCAATGTGCGTTAATGATCTGCAAATATCAAAAGAGAATTTTCCAGATATAAACACGTTACAAAAATTCCTTAACAGCAAGTATTTTTTAAACTGAGCGCAAATAGTATAGGGTGAAACACGATACACCTATTGGCCTATCCAACGACGAAAGAAATGTAAAAACCAAATTCGAGAGAGTTACGTTTGATATGATCCCTAAATTCCTAGGTGTATCCCGAAAACAAACTTTAGCATTCAAACAACACCTCAAAAAAACCATCAACTACTAGTCGATGTTGTAATAGACATGCTGCATTTAACTGGGGATCTGGCTTCATAATACTATGCAACCTGGCATTAGGACTTCGTTCCTCAATAGAAGAATACTGCTCTCCAAATCTAGAGCAATATCTTTCATTATAAAAAAAAGTAAGCTCAAGTCTTAATGGATGAATGGGGGTGTTAGTGGATGTATCGGCCTACATAGCCACAAGATATTCGTAGAGAGAAGTCTCATCCGCTTCTAGAATTAAGCTAAAGAAATTTCCACGTCCGGCATAAACTTTCTCATCAGTTCAAACTAATACACGTCTTAAATTACAGAAACCACTATCACTCAGTGTACTCAATCTCCTAAACACTGTTGAAGACCCTTGGAAACTAGTCGGAATAGCAACAGCTACATTATTTTATACCTAGCCCTTCGGAAAAGGCTCTTTTTATTGCAAAAAAGCAGATTGTCTTGATCTGCCTAAGGGATATTCATGTTGACAAAGACTAACTACTGGTAGTTCATTTTCTTAGCCTTTGTTCAAACTTGGGGTGACATCATTTTCGAGGCAAGTCTGTTTTGAGAAAAGTACTGTTCTCATTTGACTGTTCTCATTTGATCCCACAAAACCTATGCATTTTTACTCCGCTAAGAAGGCAGAATTAAAGGAATGGGATATTAATCTTTTATCCGTTGGTGGCCATATCTTAACTACTGTTCGCAAACATAGGTCGCTCAACATAATTAAAAGTATGAAACGACATCTGTTATATAGTCCAGTTGTTGAAGCTCAAAAAAGGGGTACTTGAACTAAATATGCTAAAGCTATATTTGGTGCTGTTTGAAGCGCATATTTATGTAGTTTCACCAGAAAAAAGCCCCACTAAGTTTATCTGGGGAAAAATTTTATGGACCTTAAAGTATGGGGCCCTAAATCTCCAAAGTTCACGAAAAATGGCACTATAAAACTACATGTAAGTAGGCCTTGCTATCTTATTCGGACTTATTCATCTTACCTATGGTATTTCAGTGTACTATAATAGTGAAACAAATACCAGGACATGTTGTTTAAAAGATTCTTGCTTAATTTAACTGGTAATTGTACCTATGAAGCCTAGTGAATAGCAACGGTCTTTCATAACTTCGCAGTAAAACTGATTGATGCAAATGAATATTAAAACCTCGTTAAATTCTCTTCTCTCCTCAACAGCATCAAAACTATAAATTGCATGAAATGGATAAATACATCAGGTTTGGTAGAAAATGCATAGATAATTATGATAAAATGCTGGAAAAGAAATTTCATGCACAGCAACAGAATACACAGCATGCAAACAGTGTATGTCATCTTACGCAGATTCGTGTACTTCTCATAAAGTTGTTTCAGCAAATGGTGAAGAGAAGAAAAATTTAACGAACCATCCTTTTAAAATATGTTTTCTATACCTAGGCGATAGATTTACCAATGAAGTGCCAAAATGGTGAAAAAATATTAAAAAGTCTTACTGCTAATCCAGAAGGGCGTTCATTCACAATTTCTCGGTAAAAACGGTCTACCTAAATTAAAACATTAAATAGTCTTTGAGAAGTGAACCAAGTCACATAAGACTATCTTAACTCCATAAGGTGAAAATAGACATAAATACTCAATTTGTAGAAAATGATCATTGTTATGAAAACAATGGTTTGCAACACATTGCTTCTAGTTTTTATTGTGACATAACACGTCGATTTACAACCTTGTCGAGTGTAAGTCACACAGGAAAACTGTCTTCTTATGCTGCTTTCTACAATTTTCAAAGGATTTCAAAGATTTTGGAACTCGTCAACCGCCTCCTCGCTTGTGTCTCATGACATTTCCTGTAGGAAAAAGAAAAGTAGTTAATAAATAGTGATCATTTTGTTGCTCAAGCAGGGCATTTGACATCTCTCACTGGTATTCTTGAACCTCTTATTTTGGCTTAGCTTTGCTTTCCTCCATCCACAACTCATTGCTTTTGGGAAGAAGGCGACATGGAACGGAAAAAGGAGTATTGGGGAAATAGAGGAGCTGTAGAGTGAGGTCGGGACTAGAGGCTAATTCTGCTTGGAATACATTCCCAAATTATCTGTTACCATAAGTCAAAACACAAAATTTCTGGAAAAGCTAAAAAGTTGAAGATAGGACTGAATTTGTTGAGATTGTACGTAAAGAGCCAAGTACTTGAGAGGTGAACAAAAAGCCGTTGTGGGTAAATAGAACCAGGCTGTAGCCGATAAACTGGTCCTGGTCACTTTCACTGTCACTGGCAAAGATTCTCTCATCTCTATGAAGATTAAGAGAACTGTATACAGAAATAAAATGGCAGCCAGGTTCAACAGAAATTTACTTCTTTTTAACATAAAAGTATGTAGGATATAAATCTTACCAAAACATTGCTAGTGTGTCCCAGTTTCTTCCCCTATACATGATCACGAGCACCCTTTTTCTAGCACTAGAGACATCGTCCTGACTCGACTGGCAGCTCCTGAGATCTGCATTTCCTTTAAAGACTTGAGTCTATAAAAACAGGCTTTTCTGTCTTTTTGCGTAGGTTGCCGCACTTTGTCACATCCGGTCCACGCGAAAAGGAAGAGAATATGTTCTCTAGCTGCAGGATCAGCATACCGCTACGCATCTCCAACTCTCTATGATTTTCCAGCTTTCTCCGAAGCGAAAGTTATGTCGGCCATAATGGGTTCCCAGTGACGAAGAAGAGCAGCCACTTTGGTATCATACGCAAAACGTTCATACATGACTTATTAGCAGCTGTGTTAACAACACTTTCCACAATTTTGACGTCTGCATTTTCTTCATTTACATGTACTTCTTTGATGATCGTCTGTCATGAATTTCTTCAATACATCAATTAACTGTAACTTGTTTTCGCTGTTTGACAGAAAGTCCTCTCTGCTACTTTGTACTTTAGGTCTATTCTGACATCTACTCTTTGCACACTGTCTTTGATAATCATGACCTTTTGCAGAAGGTCCTCTCTCCTACCAATCGAAGACAGTGCAGCAGTTCCATGGTTTGTGCTAACAAACTTTATATACGCCTCACACATTTCTCTGAAGGTGCATTCATTTGGCAATCTTACTCTGTGCAGCAATGCAGAGCCATCAAGGCTTTTTTTCGATGGTAAATCAGCTTTCTTCCAGGTTAAAGGGAAACAGATTTCCGAGAGTTGGTTTGTTCGGTTTCCGCAACATACAGCCATCAAACAGAGACTGTGGAACTGCTATAAGCTTATACTGAAAAGTATGCCTGGATATCGTCCTCTCAATGTGAAATACCACCAAATGATTGAAGAGTGCAGCAAGCTTCCTTAGGACATTGCGATCTGGACACTGTTAAAGGGCGATTCCAGAGATGCAATTCTACTGCTTCGCTTTGTCGTTTGATTCACTCAATGACACCTCGCCCAATCCAAGTTGAATTTTGTGGCGGATTTCCAAAGGTTGGTCACAGTTTATACCACTTTCGACACCAGTTGCTAGCGATCTTTACTCTTTCTTTTCCCTGTGAATGGGGAATGGAGACATAACCAGTGAGGTACTGTTTCCAAATCTTTGAAGTCTATGAAGTTTCTGGCTGATCTCATTTCATCATGCTGTTCAGAAGAAGAAAGTGTCAATTGGGTCAGGTTTGACCTGACATAATGAACTTCAGGGAACTTGTGAAAAAGTAGCCCCCAGAAATGTCTTACACTTCCTGTCATTCCTCGTCCATTAGTCGATCCATCACGACTTTTAATAGGTCTCACGATGGTCTGCTCAATCACAAGGTCAGGTCAAAGTTCTCCCAAGTAACGAATCTAACGATCGCTTTGTTTAATGACATGGTACCCATTCTCTACCAAGCACAGGTTGGGCGCTGTTTGGCGCTCTTTTGCATCGTGCATGTGACCAGATGCTGCGAGCAGATTTAGCATGCTTTTCATCTCAAACAGGTGGAGGTGCCGATTCCCTGTGCGCTTAGCTCCTATGAGTACCTTAATCATTGTAATGTAGTGGAGGGTGTCCACAGATTGGCTTATCGCTTTTTCCCTTGAAAGCCTTCCTTCAAGTTCAAGAGAGCTACAAAATGCATCTCCGACAGACAGCTGTGATTCTGCCTCCACTGGTTCTTCTGGAGAGTCAGTAATTATTGAAAACAACGTCTTTATTAGTACTGGCTTGATGAGGATATGTCCTCTAAGTGCTCGTGAAAATGCCTTATCGGACATAATATGAAAAACAGCATTCTTTGCATACGGCTCTGCCAGCACTTCCTCATGGCCAAAACCACGCATCATAATTTCTATGCTACCCATGAAGTTCATAAGGGTGTGAAATCCACCTAGGCAACAAAAAATGCTCAGGTTTTTTCCATAATGATACATGTTGCCCTCAACCACAATGGCTGGCCAAAAGTGATACATGTTGTAACTATGTTAAGCTTCCGTAATTGCTGATGTACGACAGAAGCGCTGAGCCGATACAGGTTTCATTAATTGGCTGGAGGTCAATTATGGGAAGAAGAAATACATTTGAGCTCGAAAAGAGGCCATCTTGTGCACATAAGGCATGCTGCATAAATCCAGACCAACTTGGTCGTGGTCTATGTATGGAGCTAGGGAGGGCTGCTGAATGTCACAGTAAATCATAGGACAGCTCAATAGACACCTTCAATAATAGACGCTTGATAACTTAAGACTTCATGGAAGAGCGGTCAGTTGTTGCTGCAATAAGAGCAATAATGCCTGTGTCATGAAAGGTTCCTTTAGCATCAGTAGTTGCCACGTTGTGGTCAACATTGTTAGCGACCCACTGTACAACGTACGTTCTTGTAATTCTACGGTTTTTACAGAGGTTAGTCATTTAATCCCGTTCGATGGCCAAACAACACTAAGAACAAAATCATGTCAAACCATATCGAGGTTGGTTCAAGTTGATAAAATAACTATATTTACATTCTGTACAAATATGATTTGGTACAACAAAATCTATTTTGCCAGGAAAAGTATCAGACGAAAACAAAAGGTATCAGGAAGAGATTTGCCTACAAAAAATTCGAGAGACGCCCTGCTTTGATAAACTACTGTGGCCATTTTGGCACCTCATAGAATTTACCCTATTATTTTGCATATTTAAACGATTTCACTTAATACCACTTCAACATATGATTAAGTTCAATAAACAGACTTTTATAAGAAATTATGCTTGAACGATTTTTTTGACTCGTATTTAGATTCTTAAGTGGCATACAGATTTTTTGCCCTTTTGGCCCTTCCTAGGCACAATTACCAGTTAAATTAAGCGGGTATCTTTCAAAAAGCATGTCCTGGTATTTGTTTCACCATTAGAGCACACTAAAAAACCATAGGTAGATGAATCAGTCCGAATAAGAGAGCAAGGACCACTTGCATGCAGTGTTATAGTACTATCTTCTTTGTAAAATTTTAAGGTCCGTAAATATTTTCCCCAGATAGACTTATCGGGCTTTTTTTCTGGTAAGACTAAATAAAATCGCGCTTTGAACAGTACCAAATATAGCTTTATCATATATATTTCATGTTTCGACCTTCCAACCCCAGGACTAGATAGTTTAAGTGTAGGCTGCAGCCAGCGGAGCGGAATGAGAAAAACAAAGTTAGATATGGTACTGACCCGGTATTATGATACCATCTATGATACAAATAATGGAGGAAAAGGAATTTTGCAATGATGAGTAGAAACAGCAGCAATTTGAAAAGAAAAAGGCCTCATGACCAATCAGAACAGAAGTTAAAACGGGAAAACCGTCAATATCTGGAAGGGTTTAGTTCTTGAGAAGATGTGAAAGCTATAAACCAAAATTTGAAGTGCTATTGAATGTTTAACAGACTGGAGTTTTTTTATTCCTTACTAAAGGATGTAATGTTACGTAGTGATCCAACAATAAAACCATTAGTATGATTTTCAACCTCAGAGAAATCTTGTTACAGATTGTATTAGGTAGAATGAAAAAGAATTACACCGAACTGGTTGGCAACGAACAAGATCGCTTTGTTACAAGATGACGAGAAAAAGAAGATATTTTTGACATTTATAATCTCATGGAGAAATGTAAAAATTCAGCACCTATCCATTTGCTTCATTGATTACTCTAAAGCTTAAAAGTGTCTAAGCTACAAAAAGCTCAGACCCACAAGAGTATAATATGTTTCCCCCGCCACTTTGTTGTAGTTTTCCTAATCAAATGAAACATTTGCAGCAAGGACAGCAGTTTCGGATACCGAATACTTCAATATGGAGAGACCCGTAAGGAAACAAATCGTTTTCTATCGTATCTCTACAACATCTACTTGGAAAGTATTATACGAGAGGTAAAAGGGGTGTTCTGTGGAAGTTTGGGATGGGGTGCAGAGTTTTTAAAGCTCCTATGGTTTTGTAACGATACAAAACTCCTCTGCAGCACGAAGGGAGAATTACTTAAGATGCTTCAACTCATGAAGAGCCTAAATGCCTGAAAGATCTTCTCCAAAAGATACGATAAAAGCACTGGTTTTTGACAATTACTAGGACAGTGACGAATCTATTGTTATTAAAGTGGAGGTTGCTCTATTCCCCTGCATTGTTGCAATTCCATTGTGAGTTACGTAGCATACTGCTCACATCCTACCACCACTTTTAAGGTTTGAAAACCTGGTGCTACAAGTTTAAAAGTAAGACAAGGAAGTTAGATAGTTGGACGCAAGGAGAAAATAAATGTATACATAACGTTAAGCTTACAAATATGGTAATACCAGCTTTAAATCTTTGAGGAGCAGAGGTGACGTGTGTGTATACAAAATTTCACGTCCGTTATTAGAGTTTTATTCCTGCCGAGAATAAAGACTGATCGTAGCAAATATTGTTGTACTTGTGTCACCTTCTGTTACAGGGGAGGGCGCGGGCTGGATTAGTGGTCGAGCAGAGTCAACAAAAAATTGAGGAGGGCCTGCAATACCACGGACCTAGGATGCAGCATTTCCAATGGAAAAAACAGTCAACAGAATAGGATAGCGGCAGATCTGGAAGATCCAAACATAGTGAAATCATCTTGCTCACTTACAAGAGAAAGAAGATTAGAATGCAAGAAGAGCGATAAAGGAAGGAAGTCGCCTAAAATGATAGTTTTCATTGTAAAAAAAGGTTCTCTAAGACAGGCTTTGAAGTATAGAGCATTTGTTCGCTTGTTCCATTGATTAAGCCCCCCTGTGGCAAAGATTAAGGGAGAAGTTATCAGGGCTGCCTAACGACTGCTATAACCTTGGACACACAGCGTTCCACTTTCATGAGCGATGGCCGCTCAATGGACAGTTTTCGCAGTAAAACGAACGAAAAACATTTAGTAATTAAATATCCATAATTCGGGCAAAACAATTCGGCACTCACTATTGCCATTCTCAAGTGAAAACGATGTTTGTCTTCGGCGGATTTTACAAAGAGGGGGCCAATAAGTATACATTTATAAAATATATTTCAATAGATAGATCTCAATGAGTACTACAAAAATATGAAAGAAAATTGTGGAAATATGCATGTTCCGGGGAGTAAATGGGGTGAGTAAACCACCACCGTCATGTATTGTAACATTAATAATGACTTATTTATACTGCAAGATCGTGGTACAGATATTTACTTACATGTGGTATACAAGGCATTATCAGCATTATGTTACGCACTGCCGCGAATCCAAGAATGCTGACCGTTTATTGTAAAAAATTGCCAAAACCCCATCGACAAGAAACACATAAAAAACACCATCGTTCATGTTAACGTCGAGTTTACAAAAGTGCGCCGAAACTGAGTATTATATTTTATTTGTTTATAGTTCTATCTGTGTGTCTTCACACGTAAGTACTTACGTAGAACTATGCTATTTGATTATGCAGAAAACACTTCCGAGTAAACCGGATGAAGGCCTGCATTCTATGTCGATTTGTCTCAACATCCAATTTGCGGAACGTTTTAATCATAAAACTCCAAATTTTCCCCTTGTATTGTTATCTTTGTTGTTACATAATGTATGTTATCATGAATGTTATAATATGCATTTTCTTTTGTCTATTACTGTATTCTGCGCCAGTACCCTACTTAAAACACAGAAAATCAAATTTATGAATAATTGGTAGTGTAAAAGACAATGATGACATAGGCAATGGTATTTACACTCGTGACTCTACAAATGCAAGATGAATTGCAAGGGTTAGAATGACGCTTGTACTCATATTTATATTCCCTTTATAGGGTATTGGATGGAAACCAGTGCGAATCCAAATGAATCAAATGCTATTTACAGGGTATTAAGACGGAATCGGATCCACAGCTCTGTATACAGTTTGAATTAGCCAAGCCAACGGGTTCTTCCTATTGTAGTTCGAGCAGCATTGTAATAGAACCTTGATATATCGGCAGTAGAGCCGCCGTGGTTTAGTGGTTAAGGAATCGGACTCGCATTCCAGAGGTTGTGGTTCGAATTCCCGCCTAGGCCGATATAAAGACAATCGGTTGGGGGAGGTAACGTGGGGCCACCCCTGTGAATGTGCTCTCTCACCAGGACATTGCTCACTCTGGCTGGGCAACAGGCTACCTCCGAAATCGAGCTTATTAATAGATCTCAAATGAATACTATCAGAATATGCATTAAAATCGTGGAACATACCAGGGAGTTAAAAGATTGAGTAAACCATCGTTTTGTCTGCTGCAGAAAAAAATTAAAGCAGTAAAGTGCACACAAGATGCAATCGAATGAAATTAAATCCTCGATGTTTGCATGAAGAAAAATAAAATGTCTGTACCATGGTCTTCCCCGGATAAACAACTGATTTATGTTGTCACAATGCACTACGTTGGTGGTTTGACATCAGAGATAATGAAACATGAGAGATTATGAGCTTCATAATCTCTATTGACATACAAACAAGATTCGACGTCAGTATTATATTCTTGCCCCACTGTTGTAATCGTACGATGTCTCTCTGTATTCTTTTGGGACAATATTTCTCAATACTTCTCATGTGCACCACAATTCAGTGACTTTGAAATGCTTGCTTTTGTGAATTTGCGAGGCCTTATCTCAAAGCGTATGATACATCTCTATGATACATCTCTACCAAAATTATTGGTTTACGAACAGCATAGTTAAATTACGTTACGATACTTAAACAGGACGTCTCTGAAAAGCTGCAATAAACAGCAGCTAATGATTTGCCACTTTTGATAACAACATAGCATCTGAACAAGAAGAGGTAGTTATAAATACCGTAGCACAATTACTTTGTATGTGGGCCTCAAGCATACCAATTTTTTAAAAATTTGTTGCTTGCAGCAAGGCATAGTTGCCACTACAAGGTATTGAGTTCCTTTTAAGGGAGTAGAAATATAATGTAAACAGCAGTCCTAATTTTATCTTTTTCAATACTCAAGGATTTTTCAGTTGTATAACTTCTGGTTTTTTATACTTCGTTATGAAAGACACTTAATTCCCAGCAGAACTAGAGTAACAAACAAAATAATTAAGCAGTCTTTAGAACAATTCCTTGATACCTCTTTTCTTAAAAAAAGACTGACGATCAAGAAATCAGCCCCACAGCAAACGTTTAAAGTACGAGAAAACAACAATAGACAGCTACCTACCTTGAGGCCGATAGAATTTTTACAAGCAAAACAAATCAGTGGTAAGAACCAAAAGCGCAGTAATTATTCCTGACACTAGTGATGCTGCTGTTATCATCAAAGTTGCTGTGGAGCATTTGCTACTTTCCATGTCTTCCTCTTCGATAACAAAATGATCAGAATCGGCATTCACGTACACTATTATTGGCATTTTAAAATCATGAATAGAAAGACTAACATCCTTGTCACAGTAATCGAGATGACTCCCTGGATTTTAAGGGTCTTTTCCTTATTATTTCACTGCTCAATGGGGGTCGTTTTGAGGACTTCGAATTCGAATTTCAAGTGTTACTCAAATTTACGTCATTATTCCTCAGTTCTTTACAAAATGTATAAAATTACTCATCAAGTAGAAAAGCTAGCGGTGTACATTGATAAGAGGGTATTCTATCATGATTTAGTGCTACGATCAAGAATGGATATGCCCCCGTCACATACGTTATGCTGAAATCGCTACAAAACAATCTCAATTCCTAGCTGAACATATAACATGCCGTCACACTAACTGTTGATCCTCTTGTTCCATCTACATTTGAAATCTTGATCTCTCCATCATTTCTTGAAGTCTGTCAATTAGCTTTCTCAAGTCCATTGGAGGAAAGCAAAACTTGTACCGCAGTAAATCGGTCACTCTACTCTCATGTTCCATGTAGTCACAGGCACCGATTGCCAGATGATAAAACTCCATTTTCCATCCTCTCTCCTTTCACTCCTAAATCAATGACACATACCTTCTCGCATTCCTCTATTCTGAATAATTATTCTTGATAGTCAGCTCCAATACCATTCCACAAATGACCATCCCATTTCACACAACAAGGTCTGATCTGGTCTGATCTCTTAGTAGTAAAACTCAAGGGAAACACAAGAAATTTGTCTAATTCGGTTGTCAACTCCCGATTTCCCTTCGCATACGTACGAGGGTCAGCCACGCTATAGTAATAATTTGATTTCTCAAAACAGGGTTATGAAATGTCACATTACCCACTTCCTCAATTCTTGGCCTCTTCCCTTCGCCTAGCTTAGGCTCCAACGCAACCCCTCTCTATGTATATTGCCCTTCTCCTACTAAAATCTTGATGTTAGTTAGATACTATATGCCTAGCCGTAACTTTCGTTCTACATCTGCAAGATCGGCTGCCAATTTCCAGTGGATCAGGTTTGTCGGTGATAGTAGCACATCATAAGTCGATTTGATTAAAAACATGCCGTTCCTGCCGGTTTCCATATTTCTCCTAGGGAACACACACTGTCCCTATTGGCTGCATTTGATTCAGTGATGAAGGTAACGGGCATTTGCCTTACTCCCGATATCACTGAACAGGGCCTTCTCTTTCTCAACTTTGTTGCACTGTACAGATCGTTTGAAGCCAAGTAGTCCCAACACTTTCCTACCTACCTGACCAGGTCCGACGATGTCTACATGTTCAATATCGTCTCATTGCTTTACTGAAGATCGAAAGATCGAAATCGGTCTGCTCGGAAGGTATACATCCTCAGTAATACACCTGCGTTCTGCTACTGTCTTCTCTCTCCACTGCTTCTCATTCGAAAGTATATTTTATGCCGTGCCTCGAAAAATACTTATAGACCTTGTGGCTATCATTGCCTGGCGAACTTTTTGCCATGGCATTCTGGACAAACACATAAAAGTCCCTTTTACGTATATTATCTATATTGAATGCTGCATCTGGCATCATGCTGCAATACGATTGTCATCCCAGCACGTTTAATGAAGGTGTGACTCCAATTCAAATTTCATGCATTTCAATATTACTACTTATCAAGACATTTGGCAATTTTTAAAGGGTTTTCCACAAGCCTCTATCGACACTGAGCCATATCCTTTTTCCATTCCTTCATTCTTTCTCTTTTACATAACTCACGATGCTGATTCTCTGGACAATATGTGGACCTCTCTGTCTTCAGACTGCTTTCATCTTACTTATAATCTTGACACTTTTAAATCTAATGTCAATTGCCATCTTCTTGGAAATCACTAATTTTTTATCATTGATTACATCTGTTTTTCTGTTTATTTTCTGTTTCTACTTTTTTCAAAGTTACTCAATACCTTGAAGTGGCAACCCTGCCTTGTATTAAGTGTAGAATTTAAAGAAACAACATAAGTATCCATATTGGTATGCGAATAGATCATGAATGGAGATCATGTCACGTTTACCGCATTTTCGATCCGTTCCAGCTCTGGTACGGATCCAAGTGTTTACATGAGATCGGATACAAACGCAAGGCCGATCCCTATTCATTGGCATCCATTTGGATTGGTGCCCGTGTAAACAAAGTCTAATTCTACCTAGATTTGCTGAGCAAGGAATCAGATCTTGATACCTAAATGTAGGAGCTCCTTCGAGTTGGCATAACAATGCTACGTAAACTCTGTGGAGCTCCACAATTTCATATTCTATATTTATACCTTCCTAATGTTTTTAACGTATGTACAAAAGTATACGAGCTATTCCCACAGGTTGATGTCGCTTTTCAAGTCAATACATGTGGAGTTTCATGTGTCCTGGTATCACTAAAGTTCCACACATGCAAATAGAAATTCTCGAGTCATTTCTGAATACACCGTTGCAAAGGCTATGCCCGAGTAGGGTTTTGATACCCACCCTTCGTTTTTTTGCAGTCCAGCGTGCTAGCAACTACGTTACGCAGGATTGCTCTCCTGAAAGCACAACTTTAGGCATACCACATTCATAAGACAATGAATTGCTTCATAACATGACTACATAGTGACGTCACATTAAACAAGAAATCAGGCTAAACAGAAAAGTAGCACTAAATTGTATGAAGAATTGTTGGTCAGTGACGTCAACCTACACAATGCGAACATTCATTACAGGAAGGGGCTGACACAATGGTCAACTTCCAGCATACACACTGGCATCTAAACATCTTTTCATAGAATCCATGTCCTTCCACGAATGCTCACATAAATACAGTTTTCAACAGTAAATCCATACCATTTTAGAATTTGATCTGTTTTATCGCTCTGGGGTGCCCCAGGTATAACGAACACCACTCTGGACATTTTGCCTTCAATTCATTTCCATTGTATCAATATAAAATGGGTACCTGGGATACGTTATTGATATAGTTATTTCTAACCAGATAGCCAACTTTTTCGTTTGATCAAAAATATCGACCAATGAAGTGTCCGATTTATCTACGACTATCCTGTATTGAAGATGTTTCATTAAATTTGAAAAGAGGATAGATACAGCTGTAACTAAAACTTTTCTGACAAGGAAACCTCCTGTTGTGTATTCCACCTAAACAATAGATGCCTGCAACCCGAAAGGGCGTTGAAAGGAGGATAGAATATTGCCAAACCAACGCTCGCTAGTTTCGCTTCAATTATTTGAGATGAAGTATTTGATAAAAAAAATAAGCAACTTATCTAGAAAAAACACCATCTGCTTAAATCACTGAACAGAACCTGACTGATTTCAGGGCGTCTTGAATTTTGATCGCTTTTGATACGTCAATGGAAAAATACCTCAAATTTGTTGGTGTTACCATAGAAAAAAAACTAAACGAAACAGCAAAAATATTTTAGTACTGAAAACATTATTCGTCTGACACCCCTCAGAGTGAGGCTGGCTATGTTGGACGCATGAATTTGAGGTTAGAATTAAGCAGCATGTTCCGTCCTGTGTTAGCCAAATATCAGCCAAATATCAGCTCCTACCAGGAAACAACCACCTCGGATTTCTAAAACATAAAGCACTGATAAGCAATGTGACTCTGCCATAGGGCAGCACTTGCTTGAAGACCTAGACTGTGCGAAATTGTATGCGGATGACCGCTTCCGTATAATAGGTTAAGCTAGATCTTCTTTTCACCCGTCCTATAATCCGCAAGAAAAACCTTGCTTTGTAGACAAAAAGCATTTGTCTTTCCATTTGGCCTTTTAGGTTGACCGTTCTGATCCGCAGACACTGATTCGCCAACGCAACTCCTATCTGGCGATCAGATCTCTGATTGGCTACTTTTAAAAACTCAGTTGGGTTAAATTCTAATGATTTTTTTCCCAATTTCAATTCTGACGATTTTACACTCTTATCAGTGTCAGACCAAAAAATATTTTAGTACTAAAATACTTCCGCCGTTTCGTGCAGTTTTAATACGTAGAATGCAGAACTTCTCCTTTACCATGGCTGTGTGATAGTTGAAGGTATTGAGCAATTACTCCTACCTATGCTGTGAATATCGGCCACCACAAAAGGTGAAAATTTGTACACTACCGTTCAGAACTTTATAAAGGAACATAATTTATCCTCAAACAGCTTTTTTGAAACGAACCTAGATAGTGCACCTAAAATCATGGGGATAATCGCCAGATAGGACAGAAACCTCGGCGCATCACAGTAAACATTGGCCTGATTCACCTATGTGCTCTCGTATCCAAGGATCTTTCTGATGATATTGGCTAAGTAGAGAACATTTGTTCCTCTCTCATCCGCTTCACGAGGGCTAATGAGTTGAATTTTTGATTACTTATTCCAATCGTGCTGTTCACTCTTAGCACCTAAAATATAGTAGGCCTACAGCAAGATGGCATTCCCATGATAAATTGCTGGAAAGAATGTTTATTCGCCGAGAAAAAATGAACCATTCTCGCTAGGAGGTTGCACGAATGCTTTGATGGGTTCAATGATTCGTGCATTTTTTACATGGACCCGCTCTCTTAGTAGATAGACCGTGAGCTACAAAAGAAGTTTATGCATGTGTCAATCCTATACTATAAAAAAAATATTATATAGTAAAGCCTTATTAACTTTATTCCTATTAGGGGCTCTGAAACCCTTCTTTATTTTCGTTAAACACATTTTGAACTGCAGGGGTGACTGTACCGTTGTTTTGTGCCTTTTTCACAAATTTATTATGTTTTATCCTTATTTGCTTTATTTGAAATTAAACAAATACCCTCAGTTAGGACCGAAGTTTTTGTTCATATTGGTTATAATAAGAATAGAGGTCATCCAAAAAGTCACATTCTGACCTTGAAAAGGCACAACGGCCTTGAGTCAAGTTTTTCTGCAAACTCCTTCCTCTGATCGGCACAAACAATCTCGTCTAGTTTGGCCAAATTGCAATATAACTAGACTTTCATGACTAATAAAAAAAGCCACAAGGTGTTCATTTGGACACAACGTATGCTCACAAGTCGAGTTTTAACTACATGATAAAGGTAAAATAATTTGATTCCTTTTTATGCATTTTGTCTCAAAATGTATTGCTTTGAAATCCCATTTACACTTTTTCCTGAAAAGCACTTTTGAAAATTGTAGTCTCATTCAAATGAAAATCAAATTAGTGGTCATAAAAATCTAACAACACTTGATCTACTCGTTGAATAATATCAAAAGAATTTGTATAGAGTATTAGTAATCATTTTCACGATTTCATCTGGCCGCTCCGGAAGCTACATTCATCAAAACAAAAAACATTGTACTTTGTCGGTAAAAAGTTTTTGTACACAACTTACGAAGTTTTTCAATAACATTAGTGATTCAAAACATGTCATTCTTACTAGTGATTTCTGGAACAACTTTTATTTTATACCTTCAAACGCGGAATCGCTTAACCAACACTCAAAACGATTGCAGTGAACAGTGTCTGGCGAAAATGTTTGGTAGGATGAATCTGTTACTTAACGCAATTTTCTAGTTCTATACCGCTAATCAACTGTTGAGCGATAAATTGGGTACATGGAAGGTAGTTGGGAATGCTTCTATCTTTCAAAGACTACACAGAGCAAGTCATCATCAGCGACACTTCAGTTAGCACTTCAGTACTTAATGTAAAGCTCTAATTCATCGTAAAGAACCTACCTCGTATGTCAATTTCCTTAAGTAATAACTCCTACCAATAATATATCAAAAGCAAAAGCAAAATAGAAATCTAAGGTGTAGCGTATTCCTTAAAGTGATATCGAAATCTAGAAAGATTGTTTTTGTCATGACATAGACAAAAAAATGGTGGATGAGAGATTTTTCAATAGGGCATGTGACCTTGAGTCAGGGTTTGATCTTGCCCCTTAAAAAAATTAAGAACCACTGGTCTAGAGCTTTCCTTGTTGTATTGTTTTGGCTCCCTCAGTAGGAGACTCCTACTACAACTAATTCTACTTCAACTGAACAAGCTTGTAAAGATAGATAGGATCCTGTCCTTTCATAAGCTGGAAAAGTATCATAGTAAGTCTGAAATTGATAGTGTATGGGCGTTATTGCAGGACACCTTCACACATAGTATATCTAAACTATGTCGTCGCAATTAAGAGACAACTACAAAAATAAAGTTTAGAAGTGGGCTCATTAGACAGTATTTTGAACTTTCTTTGACCTGTTGCCTTTTATATAAACAGCATTATCCATTAGACAGCTGTCACCAAAAAATCATAAACACTCTCTGTTGTCTAGTTCAACTGGTTTATAATCTATGCAGCACAATAAAAAGATACGTCCGGACCTCAAGGGCCAATTAAAGGTAAAAGTCGCATACAGAACCGACGACTCATAAATCAAGTTAAGGAAGGGGGGCGAGAAATAGAGATAATTTTTATCCTTGCTTAATAACCAGGAATTATTTAAATGAACTCAGGTGAATATATCTGACTTTCTAATGAAGCTTCATGTTTGGAAGCAAGAGTATAATGTCATTAATCGAGTCTTAGGTATAGGATAAGCAAACGGTCTTTAGACTTAAGGTCTAGCAACAAATACATGGAATAACGAGTGGCAGACCAAATTAAGATGTAATCGTTTAGCACGCCATAGTACTTGCTTGCAATCCTTAACAAGCTAAAGGTCAATTCCTTATCTATAGATAAATCAACTAGAACTTCCCAGTGATCCTATCCATAAATAAATTAGGACTCAGGTCTCGTCAACTTAATGTTGCTGTAGGGAACCCCTTTCTCTCATCATTCTTGAGTTCCTCTGTGGGACTTGACGCCGCCTGAGACAACTAGCTTTGTAAAGCGACTACTTTGATAAAACGGAAACACAAATCTGACTGTCCGGTGACTGGTCCGGTAGTGAGGAGGAATCCGGTCAATGTCAGAAAGGCACATCAAGCGAAGTAGAACAATGACGACAACTTCAAGTCTTCAAACCAGATGCAGAGAGTTAAGTTATAGTAGTGATTTAACAACTTAATCAAAAAGTTTGTTGATGGTACAGAATAATTAAAGTGCACGCAATAGCAAATTCATTTTGTACTTAAAAGCTTTTTTCGTCTGATACTTCCCCGGGTACAATATCGTCAGAAAATAACCTGAAATCAACGAAATCATTTACCCAACTGTGTTTTATTAAATATCCAATCAGAACTCTGACTGCCAGATTGGTGTTTTGACCAATCAGTGTCCGTGAAGCTGAATGGTTAACCGAAAAGGCCCAATGAGAAGACAAATTATTTTTGTCT
>JAAAKL020005207.1:0-19681 GCA_010016065.2 Carybdea cf. marsupialis auct. non (Linnaeus, 1758)
TCTTTTATGAGATATCAGGAAATGATATAGATCTACGGGCCTACACCCTCCCTGGTCTGAATAGGGTTAATTGGATAGATACAAGGACAAGTAGTAAAACTATCATAATTGACTTTATACTACGTGCAGATTCAATTTGGAAAATATAGCATCATCAATCCATCAGACATAGCATGACAACTCCTTGAGACCCCTTGGAATTAAAATATCAAACCAGCTCAATATCTGTGTAAGTACTTATATTTGGAGCAGAAGTAGCCTGAGCCCCATATCATGTCCAGGTTAATTCTCCTACGGTCTTATTATACAGGGGCCACATCGACGGGGGGCAGGAGGCCATGCCCCCACTTTTTGGCAAATCATCTGAATGTATTCTTTGTTGTGATGCTAAAATACCCTGACTCACTTTTCACATGCCCTGAGAGCCCAAAATTTATAGGTATACTCTACGCGAATCCAGCTTCAAAACAATCCATAGATAAATGGAAGCGATGGTGTTCGCGGTTAAATTTGGCCCTCTCACTGTTATAACATTTCTATGCACTGTAACATGTAAATCTCCCTCTACCCGTCATTAAAACTACCTCTGTGTCTGCTCCGTTTTAGGTTTCTGAGCAAGTGTTGTCGTTACTTGAGGCCGTGGACTATCACATTTCTAGCAATAACCAATTCGTCGGGAAGTTGTTCGCATCGTTATCATACACAAAACAGAAAACATCAAGTTTGGGCAGAAGTAGTATCCAAATCTTTCTAAATTTTTTAGACTTTCTGACTTTCTTCGAAATTGTAAAGGGACACCTTAAAAACATGTTTCAAAAATATTTTGGTCATGACATCATAATTTATCCGAGTGAAGAGTCGGCCGCAACAATCGAAATGTCTACGGATAAAATTATCATGATAACGTTTGTTGTACAAACCTAGTAAGTTGAATGTAAAACAGGTTCTTGCACTTAATTGTATAGTTACTATTTTAAAGTAAAAAAATACTAAGCTTCCTTTACGCTTTATCCGTAAACTCTGTTTCAACAATGTAGGCCTATCTTCGAACGGTGTCTAGGTACTTGTCGCCTTTCGTCTGTAATGTGGCCTTATCAAGCCAAATTTGTTTATTAAATTCGCTTTTCTTCAGTTAAAGGTTAAATCAACATATCTACCAAGTTGGATTTCTAGGTAAGAAATATTCACAGAGTTATTGGCATCGATATAATCGCGGCCCTTGCAGTTCCCCCACCTCCAGTCCTTGAAATCTCTAAAAAACCAAGTTTGGATAAGTACTTTCGGAAAATATCGATTGATAAGAGCATCCTCATTACCTTCTCAAAGGACGATAATTCATATCTTTATTAAATTTTCTATGAAAATGAACAAAACAAATGATAAAGTATAACTTTTCCTTGATAATTAATGCCTTTCATATATTTTGTTTCCGTTACTTTAAAATGAGGCTTCTTTGATAGCGTGTTTTGGTTTATCTCATTTACTCAATTTCAATGTTCTCTTGATTCATTTTGGGCAAACAACCTATATTTAGAACAATTAAAAACATTATTCGTTCAAGAAAATTTGAACTTTGATTCAAAATAACTTGAAACAAGGCGAAATTCTTTTTGTCGAAGCTCTTCGATAGATACTATTCATGAAAATTACATCAGTACAAATTAGAAACCTATTTGGCAGACTTTATAAAATGCTGCATGTATACTATACAAAATACTACAAAAGTATATATAAATGACATATAATAATAAAAACGTCAATTGAATAATCACATAATGATTCTATGATACTGAACACATGGCATTTAAAGAATCTAACTCGGAAAACACAAAACATTGATAGGGCCGCGTTAATGATCCTATACTGCACGAGGCCTTAATAAACAAAATGATAACACACAACAGCGCAACTGAAACCAATTGAACAGTGATTGATGAGAATGAGGAAGATTAGGAAAAACATAGCTTTTGCCGACAAAGTGACGGTTTTAGAGAAGCTATAGGAACAGCACCCAAGGGGAAGCTCAGTCCTAAATTTATAGAGGATGAAGAATCTCGGTTACTGTTAATAAGCAGGTGGAGGGCAATTGCTAGTCCAACTATATTCGATTTGTAAGACTAAATGTGGCACGCCCAGCCAGGTAATAATGTTCAGAGCTCTTAAACTCCCCTCACAACAGCTGGGATATGCTGTGATACTGTCCTTAGCTCTCTCAGTGTAGCTCCACCATCCTCATGCTACCCGCTGCTACGCACATATAAATAAGAAATCATACTTACGTAAGGGGACGGTAGAATATGCTTCCTATAACTGCGAAAAGCAGGCGCACGTATAAATACAGCCTGTACTGTATAAACTGGAAACTAAAAGCCAATTATGTTGCTAAATCTTGCCATGAAAACGTAAGGAAAAGAGGGCAACAAGAAGGACCAGATACCTTACTTTCCTTGTAGGAGTTCTTCAAATTTTGAAGTAAATATATAATCGACCAAAACCTAGACTATTCTTACGCTCTCTTATATGGAATATTAAATCTGTCTTCACTGACATGTACGTTTCTGTGCGTAACTTAGGCTTATTCACAAAATATGTTTTTACAGAAAGCCCCTCAAATTTATTCTAACCTTTAAATTCCAAAATATGATGCTGATGTCATTAGACAACTCTCGAACTTAATGATGTCTGTATATTTTTATTTTTCCTTTTCTTTACCGTACTGAAGATCAATTTACTTTTAAGTGAGGTTAATAACGAAAGGCAAGGAACCATTAAAGAGTTTTTGAAGAGGTGTTATTGAAGTAACATCTTGGTCACCCCTCTCATCTTTCCACCGAATTACACTGGCCCTAAGAATCTGGATCCTAATGCGGAGGGAAAGTGTGACGTCACGATTTTGAAAATGTGTAAATTACGGAAAAATATTCAATATTCATGTAGCCCTATTAGTGAGAACGTCAATGGCCAAAATTGAGAGTCTTGCCTTTTCCCAACACCGAGACATCAGGTTTCAATGTTTTAAATCTCTCTAACAAAACCTTGTTATTTGATGCTGGATCCTAACGTTAGGATCCAAGGAAAATTAAGAGAGTTTTGACCAGAGATTTTTTTAATTCGAACGCCTCTAGTTTAAAAATTATATACATTACAGGCCTCGTATTTTAAGAAACAGCCTATTCTAGGGTTGTCTTCAGGTATCTGGAGTTATAACGGCCTATTTCCACAACTATTGATTTGTGACGTCATCACCTTTCCTCCGCATTGGATGAAGGTTCACAGCAGGTTTGAACAGATTATCCAAAAGCCAAGTTAGTTCCGCATTTTAAAAACATAAGAATCATACCATCTACTCTTGCACAAGGATATGTATGAGATCATACTGAGTAACTGATTCAATTTCCATATTAAATTAGGAAACTCAGTAAAGAAGTTAGGGTAAGTAAAATTGAAGGTTGACAAGCATGGACTGGGAAAATTGTGAGCTTGCAAATATTCTCAAAAACTAAAATTGAATAGAAAAATCCTATAAGAAATCAGCGAGTAATTGATGACATTCAGAGTATGTTCAGTACCAATGTCACTGGTTATACTGCGATAGTTTCAATTCTCGGTCTATCTGAAACGTGAGAGGCGATTTCAAAAGCCTTAAATTGTCTTTGCCTGACATTTTCTCAAAACGCAGCACTCAGAAACATCTGTCGTAACACGAGATACTACAAAAGGAACTGTTAAGTGTTCGATCTCTATTACTTAATACATAGAAGAGAAATGTCTCACAAGCCATTACTTAACTTCACATTTCTCCTTTGTGTTAATACTTGCAGAACTTGGTTAGGGGTAACATCAGCTGATGGACAAAACTGATTTATCGGGTTTTTTCTCTTTTGAATGGTAATAAAAAGCCTTTATTGTAGAAAAACAGCAAGGAGAGTTTCAACAGCATGGGACGAAGCCCCTGAAAACTGCAAAATCTTCGTACTTGAGAACAGTTAAAATATAGCTATACCCTTCAGACAATTCGGGGTTTTTTTAATCATTTTGGTCGCGGCCATAATTATTTTGGGCTTTTATATTCCTTTTATGACTTTATAATAGATAAGTTATCAAGAATTCAAGGCTATACACATATCTCCTACCAAATTTGTAGGATCAAAATTCATAAGTTCTCTCAATCCTATACCTCTATCACGAGTGAGAGGTTGCGCCTCTTTTGCACGAAACTCAGATTTAGCACGATTTAATTTTAATCATTATGACGTCAATTAAAAGTTATCAGTTCTTCATATGGCTTCAATGCAATTTGCTTCCGTTAGAGGAATGCTCTTTAACAGCATCTGTGGTGGAAGCCTGTTTGAAATATGCTTCAACTATGAGAACCTTTTGTAATCAGAAGTATCATTGTAGAAATTCATCCAATTCCATTTCTGGGTCTTTTAAAAATAATCATCAGTAGGTGTTTCGAATCGAATCCTAGTCTTAAGAATTCGCATTTCTTTCCAGTTTCCTGGGTCCATAGCTAGATAGTAGACCTAAAATCTTGCCATTTTCATGATTGATTGTATATCGTATCATCACGGGATTTTCTTTTTGGCACAATTTCTTTTTCCTTCAAGTGTGATTTAATTTACTGTCTTGTTTCTCTGTTAGAATCAGTCTTGTTTGACTGGTGCGCAGACATGTTTGTGACAGAATTCTGTGATAGAATAGGACGTTTATTAAATGAATAACCGTAACAAGTAAAGCCAGTCCCATGGAAATGCGGGGAGGGGGTAACTACGGGGACAAAAATATTCAATGTTTTTATGATATAGGCTTCAGTTTAGTCAATATATAGTACACTTATGGACAAATCAATTAGCAACCCTAACCTCAGTTTGCGCTTTTACTATCGAACAGATTAACGGATGAGTTATATACTTTTTTTATCAAAGTATTTGCTCCCATGCGGATTTGTAGGACTATTGATAAAAAGTAACGTTTTGACCTATTTTTGGCGCCATTCGAATGTTGAAAAGGGACCTGTCTTGCAATTACTTAATCTCAATCAGACAATTTTCTTTCTCCTAAAAATTTTAAGTGCAAATACCCACTTCTCTCACCACTTCTTAAATTATTTTATTTGGCTTAACGTTTCGAATGCAAGATCTGTAAGTTGCCGATGCCTATGGCTGCTTAATGGGAAATTAGTAACACAGATTATTAGATCCAATGGTTGCTCGTAAAACCTCTACCAAGTAGCCTAGCCTAGCTGTAGAGGATTGGATGGACAAAGACCTATAATGAGAAGACTGGGCAAATGCCAGTAATTCTGGAGGGAGGGCCCACGCAATATGAGAGGCAGATGAAATTACAGTATCAATTTACAGTATTTACTGTATTCAAATCACAGTATCAAGGGCACCGAGGTTGTTTTAGAAATCATATGGACCATAACCTTTGGTAGCCCCATGTTATTCCAGGAAGATGGCGCTTCTCTCTTTCATTTTCATAAGTGCTAAATACTATGTCCTGGCTAAAGCATAACTATCTCTACAATACTTCTACATACCATTTAGACAATAGTTAACAGATTACTTCGTACAAGTAGCATTTTATAAGTAGCAATTAAAGGACTTTTTAACACACTTTGAAGGAGTGTTTAAGTAGCTCAGTTTCAATTGAAAACTATCAATATATAGTATGATTCTCTCAAAGGCTGCAGAAATGAAAGTTAGATACAACCACGGCGGGGTTTTTCTCGGTTTTTGTATACAGAAGTAGAGCATGGTAAAAAACAATGATAACGCAAACGTGAGAGAGCTTTGACCTGCTTTATTGTGGCCTTAGTTTTCAAATGACAACCCTCCTTCCTTTGTTTCTTAATAGGGCTTTGTCACTGGAAGCACCAGTTTTGATCCGCCCCTTTACCCACAGCTATTATAGACTGTATGTTGTGACATCTTACCTATATGGTATGATATGATATGATATGATATGATATGATGTAATGTGATATTTAGCCCAGTATGTTTGTTCCTTGGGTCCACTGTGTTTTACCCTCATCCTATTTATCTAGTCCAGAGATGGTCAATCTTTAAAATCTTTCCAATCACAATTACTGTTTACAATTTGGCATTCACTGGTCATGGCAGCAATAGACAAATTGAAATAACTGCCCATTTAACGGAAAAGTTAGAAGGCGTGATTTCAAACTCATTGTAAACTAATGTAAAATTTATTGGATATTTTTGGCGCGAGGAATACTGAGATCACTTCCTATGCACAGAACATCTTCATGTAGTCGTTCACGAGTTTATGTGCCTTCATGTTAATCTGTTCAACCAAAATGAATAAGTTTATGCAGATCCTATGTCGAATTCTGTATCAAAATATGATTGATGTCATGACAGTCCTACAGTTCTTATACCATGCTCGGTTCCTGCTACATTACACAATCACTTGGGTCTCCTTTGGTCCCAACAGAGCTATCTGTTACCCCTAGAAAGGCACTTGGCCCCAAACTAAGAAACATTGGTCTAGAAGTTTGTTTTCTTTCTTTTCTTATCTCGTTATTAGTCTCCCGTTTGAACCCCTTTTCTTCTTTTTTTAGTAATAAAACACAACATATCAAAACTGAAAGCCATTGAAGGATAAGGGCCAGTTAGTTGTAATGTACCGAACATTGGGAATCTCGTTCCTGAAAGATGGAAAACGAAAGTCACTTGCTATTAACAGAATGAGGCTGAGTCACAAAGCAAAGGTTGAGGTGGCGAAGTGATTCTCGTCTCTCTCTTTTAGAATATATTGGGATTGTATTTAGTGCCTTAGAACACTACTCGATCCTCCCTCCTCTTGTCAGCAAGGATAGCTTATATATACGAACACATGATATTTTAAAAAATATTATATTTTCTACTTGAAATCATTGCAAAACTACGCATGTCCAACAGGCGGATTCATAATTTTGATGAGCGCAAATCTCTAATAATACAGGCTCGACTACCTTCCGTCTCAAAGCGAGGTCAGTCGTTGGACGCCATTTTAGTCCCCATCAAACAAAGCTTATAGACAATGTTACCTAACTTGCTGCACCTTCCGGCGCTATTTTAACTTCTGGGGACTGGTATTCGTGACCATCCGTTATCGCTGTTGGAAACAATGGCATTGCTCGTTCCAGTCTTTGTTAGAGAACAGTGGATGTTACATACTACAAGACACTTACAAATACCATGATGGCATCCCTGGGCATTAAACATTACCTCACTATTTATAAGAACCACATGTATCCAAATTGCTGCTTTTCATTTACTTACTTACCAACGTATCACTAACGGGCTGAGTTAGGCCTGGAGTAACCTGGGCTTTTTGCAGGCGGCATAGTCACATGAGGCGATCTCTTCAACGTTGCCACTTTCACAGAAGCTACAAGAAGGGGATGGATTTAATGGAAGCACTTTTCACTTGCATCACAGGTACATTATTTTACGTTTACGCAGATTTTTTGATAAAAGAAAAGATGGAGATCGAGGAGCCTTTTAACTCGAGTTTTGCTAAGCTTTATGTCGGACACCACGGAAGGAAAGCACTCAAAGAAACACCAGATTGTACGAAAAGGCTATACTATTGCTCTACTATAGCATCGAATACGATTGTTTTGTTTGTCCAGTTCTTCTACCAGAGCGAAAACACCACCGGAAAGATGGTGGTGATTATTTGAGACAAGCAACTTATGTAAACTCTACATCCATAATCATCGCAGACAATCGGCAATTTGTTTGTAATCATGCCCAAGAAAAGATAATTAGTAACAGATAACGATAAACAATAAGTACACGCTGTCGTAATGAAAGGCTACTGATAAAGTTGAAAATGGGTAGGGTTTTCAGGGATCTTTTATTTTAGACGGTATTTGAGGCTCAAAAGGGCCGTTGAAGATCAAGGTTGATCAACAAAAGCCAATACTAATTGCACCTATGGAATGTCCTACCTTTTGATCCTTTAACTAGAGCTAAAACGTGAAGTGACTTTTATTTTGCAAACTGTGAACAGACAATTTCTTATGAGTAGTATGTTACAGTCAACAATCATTAGAAGAGAGATAGTAAGATGAGACGAAATAACTGTATTTCAGACCCTTATCGAATTAAAAACAATATTAGCCTTTCTTTGGTATACAAGCTGTAATAATCGTGCTTTACTTGTACTTAAGAGGAATGATCCCTAGCAGTGGGTGTAAGTTTTTTTATAAAGTAGAAGATACAATTATCTTTAGGGTAAAGACGTTAAAGCAAATTAACTGAAATTAATAAAGGTTGAAGGTGGGATGGAATAAATAGATTGAAAAACAACAATGTAGAATGATAAAATATAATAGAAAAGTTACTGATCTCGAAATACAATAATAATACCCTTAATTCAATAGATAAGCACTGAAAAAGTTATTTCTACACTGAAGGCTAATGAGGTTTCCCAGGAATTGTCTTAAAGCACAGCCTCTAATTATTGCGAACTTAGATCAGAGGAATATTATTTGTTTTAATAATGGTTCAGCTATGTTAAACAGCCCATATATAAAAGAAAGGAATTACAGATAAGATGGAGCAGAAACAAAACCAAGAATAGGGGCAAAGAATTGCAGGATAGAGGGCAGGGGAAGGAGAGCAGCAAAAACAAGAAGACGATAGAAAACAAGAACAAGAGAAGTAGCAAGAAAAAATGAAGATAGAGGAGGATGAGAACAAGAAAAAGAGAACAGGAAAACGGAACAAGAAAAGCAGGAAAAAGAACCAGGAGCAGGGAAAGAAGACATGATAACAATAACGACAACAGTTTTAAGTTGAATTTTTTTTTAAGTGGCCGTGTTCTTAGGCCAGTTACTTTGTTATAAATCTGCAATCTGTTTATTTATTTTTCTTTATTGGCTATCGAGAACATCGTACACAAAAGTAGTACTTAGGTGTGTTTACATGTTAATAAAAAATGACATCGTATCAATATTAGTTGCTGATATAGTTTTTCTGTTTATGTTTGAGAAAGAAATGTTGAATAACTATCGAGATGTGCCTTTTGAAACAGCTGGAAAATGTCTACGAAAAAGGTTTGCAGGAGTTAAGTGAGATGTGAACGTTCATCATTGGCAGCAGAAATAGGTCTTTTAGCTGATTTTCATCTTCGGCCCCTTAACAGCACTTTTACCACTTTGATATGTTGAGAAGGTGACTTTATGATTGAGATCATGTTGCGACGTCATTACGTTAGTATTTTGCAGAGATCTTGACAACTAAGTCAAATGCACCTATAGTGGTAGCCACTTTTGCTAATGTGTTTACAACAGGAAAGTAACCCATGGGGTGAGAAAGACTAGAAATCAAAACATTTTTGTTATTTTGACCGATATTACTTGATAAGATTAATACTATGTCACTTTACTTCTTTACTCTCTATATGGGGCGTTGCACGCAAAATGATTCTCGTGCGGTTCTTGAATGAGGATATATCTGAGCAATGCCATACAAATATCGGATTGGAGGTATCCTTAGAATTCAGAGTGAAGTTTCTTCTACTCAGCACTTATTTGGATTCAGCAGTCCAGTACGATGTTCACTCTTAAAGTTAATGGACTTTAATTTTTTTTCTATTTTGTTATGTGCTCCTTTGAAGATCACAGTTCATATTGATTGTTTATTTTCATCCCTTGATTATTTAAAAGCTGATAACTTAGTTATTAGTAAACAGTAGATATTGTAGGTACATCCAAAACAGCGAGAAATCGGACTTGATATTAATTTTTCAAAAGTTCAAGGATTTCGTTCTAACAAAACACGAAAATGAAAGCTTGATATTTTATTCGTTAATTGATGAAACGTGGTCATTCGTTGGAGCCAAATCAGTAATTAATAAGACGGAATTTAACTTGTAATATGTCAAAAGTGAATAAAATAACTGAACTTCTTGTCTTACAAAGGTTAAGACGATGTTGAAAACCATATATATTGTAGATCTGAGCTGCCTCAATCGGTTTTTAAGAATGATGATCGAATTTCGGTCTCCTGATTCATTTAAAAGACCAGCACGTATCACACTATCAAGGTGTGGAAGAGGGATATATTTAAAGAAAAGGCACATAGAATTGTATGGCATACTCGCAAGACTTAACTATGCGCAATTCAGAATTTGAGAATGAAATTTTTGTCTCTATGAATAGCAGTAATAAAGACGTGATTGCTTGCCTTTATGCAATAACAAAAAATAATACTTTCAATGTCTTACCTTGCCTAGCCTACTTAGTTAAACTTGCTTTCGGCAGATGTTAAGTTATCAAGGAATACTTAAAAAAGGAATTTTAAGCTCAGTAGCATTGAGTCTCTGATCCTCATCTAAGGGACCTTTGTAGTAACATTTGTTTGTTTGTTAACGCATTTGGTTCAAGAAAATCAAATCAACAATTCACTCTTGAAGTAGCTTGAAAAAGTATATGAATTATGAGATGATAAACTTAACAATTTCGATACTAATCTTTCTTTGCTTAGTTTTGTACGTTTCATGTTAGCGAATTATCTAATTTCTTTTAAATAAGGGCATTTTACTTCAAATAAATTAAATCTACGTCTGCAAGTTATTTTGAGGTTGTTTTCCTACGATTGGAATCCTTGTTTCCTCTCGTCAAAGATTACACACTTCTTGGTACTTCCTTTAGAAAATGGACGTTTGAAATCGCATTTACTTTGCCTATCGACTTGAATTTATCTGATTATTTGAGCATCGTGTTTATGCAGCAATATAATCTTTATTAAAACATCACGTAAGTGTTATTTCAACTCTTGCATATCAATTTTGTGAAAAGGGAGAACGGCTTTCTCCATAACAACTACAAGGTCACATTTCACTCTATATAACAAAAGACGTGGTATAGAAGAAGACAACTCACTTCCGCTACAACTTATTTTTTGCAGTGTTCATTAAGTCATATGGCATCCGACGTAGTTGACGCAATGACAGTTATAAAGCTGCATTTACAACAAGAGTGTAAAGTTTGAGATTACCAGCCACTTTCTGGGCATACAACTTTTCCCACTTTACTAACATTTGTTTCTGTAGACTTCCTTGTTCTATCGTTGGCACAATTCAGCTGAGAAAAATAAAAGTTCAGTTTTATTTGATTGGAAGAGTCTAGAGGTTGTTTGTGACAAAGGTGCACCAGTTCTCTCCTATTGTTTCAAAGTGATCTCACATTTTCCTGAGCAATGTCGTATGCCAGACCTTTGAAATGCATTTTGAGAGCGTGTTTCTTGATTTTAAGTAGACAACATTCCTGCTAATCTAATTGATCAGATCAAAAATATGCAATGAAAATGGGGCATTGTTGATAATCCAGAGATACAGGGCGGTTTTATTGACTTCACAATATTTTTGATAAGAAACAAAAAAGTCTTCTTTGTCAGATGGTGTTTTGATATGCGGGGGATGTGCCACAAGGGAAGGTGGCATTTCGGATCTTAAAGATTTAATCATCGTCGCTAGGTGTTCTTTACAAAGCATAGTGCATTTAGCCGCGCTCAAGGACAAAGCCACTTTTTTATCACAGATATTCATGAAACTTTTCTTACAGTTTATTCCCTTTATCCTCTTCTTTCCGTCTGTGTGTATGAGGAGTGTTCAAATCTTGTAAAAAAAAGGTATACAAACTAAGAACGATGTAGGCCAAGACAATAATCATTTGTTCTAGGAAGATTTAAAGTTTTTATTATCGTGTTTAACGAGAGCCAAAATTGTGAAATTTTTTTCAGATGTTCTATTTTCCTGCGAATTTAAGAACTTCTCGGAGTTAACCTATTAACCAAGTCAATCAGGAAACTAATAAATAAATGAATATATAGAAAAGCTGATAAATGTGAAGGAAGATACGTCTACCACTATTTTGCCTTCAGCAGAGTAGCTACATGGCATTTACAAAGTTTTGTCTTCTACAATAGTGTTCCAGACTCCAGAACCTATCTATACATTTGAAATATAAATAAGATCTTAAAACTTACTGCCATATTTGGTCTCTCTCCTTCAGAGAACAAAAGATCATTATCTAAAAGGCCCAAGCAGGTAAGTTCGGCAACTTTACCGGGTCCCATACATATCTCTGTCACTATCCTAAGGGAAAGTATAGAGAAAGAGCGCCTTTGTGGTAGCTAGCAAGTTATGAAATGGACATCCATTTGACTTCTTATGCCTGAACAAGAAATTTACTATTTAAGAGATTATATTGATAAATAGTCCAAAATATACAGGCATACGCCAACATCTATCAATAACTGTTAAATTCTACTGACGGCAATTCCTGTATCGTGCAGATTCTGAACAAGATTTGCGTAGGTTATGTTGAGAGAACAATCTTACTCCTACCCCGAAACTGAAGAGACACACGTTACTAATATTTTAGCATAATTAATTAACCACGTGATAGGCAAAATAGTAACCTGTGACGTTCATGTAAATCAGAAGAAACAGATACACGAATTACAAGTTACACTCTCTTACACTTTTGCTACACTTATTATGCTTTTACAATGGTGCTTAGTTATACAAATGCAATAGGTTAAACCTGCGTTTCCCTAATCAGATAATCTCCACATTGTTACTAATCCAATAAAATTGATAGAAACAGTGCGTACTTTTTAAAATGTTGAAATACAGCTCAATTAAAACGAGTTTAATGTGCCTTTAATGAACAGATGCGTATGATCACTACTCTGAATTCTTTGACGTGGCATAGTAATACGTCTGTTAATCAGAACACAAAGTACCATAACCTGGAGCATTTAATATCATCAAACATAAATTGATGCCCGGTTCCTTCCCACTTTCCTTTATTTCCGTGTAACTGAAATTAACCTTTGCGCCTTTTAGGTTAGTCGAACTGTTGGTATGAAATAGTAAAACAGCTTTTCAAAACAAACAAACAATACAAAAGTACAAGACCGTTTACTTTACTTCCATAAAAAGAGAAAAACGGTAGCCTCTACATATTCTACATAAAGGATAAAAAAATATAACAGAAAATTCTCCGAAGGAATACAAGTACATCCAATAAAACTTAGCCTCGCTCCCTTTTTTACTAGATTGGACAGTGTTAAATCGTCGGCATTTAGGTCTCTATTCAAGGCTTTGGTTGTTGCGCCAGATGCCTTGGTTCACACTGCATTAGCATTGTAAAGGACGCGACTCTTGCTGTCCCAAGTGACCTACGATGCGGTGCGACTTTACTTTGTTCTGTGCTCTTAAGCATTTTTCTTAGTTGTTGTCTCGCGACCCCTTCATTACTGTGCTATTCCATTGACAAGAGCTGTGGCTCAATCTTACATTTATACATCATATGCTATGAATATATTGTGCATAGGTTTTCATAAGGCAGAGATTTTATTATTTTATAAATAACTTCTTCCTTAACACCATACAGACTTGGGAAGGGGTAATGTCTCTGCGGCTCTGTATCTCTTCTGGTATTTCATGAACGACTTTGTAAAGCTTTCTGATTTTTCTAAGGTATCTTCAGATATATTTAGAAAAGCAAAACATTTTCAAAATTGGCTAATGAAGACAACCTTATTAACCCCCTCCCCACAAACCCCTCATGAAGACTCACCCAAACGAAACAATCATGTCTACTGGATAATAACACACATATAAACCAACTTTCATGTTACAGATTGAGTAGACATTATGTGTCTGCTATCCTTGAAACTTAAACTATTAAGTTTAAACAGTATGTAGTTTTAAAAACGTTGAAATATAACTAAATAATAATGAGTGTAACGTGCCTGTAACGAACAGATGCGCATGACCACTTTCTGATTTCTTTTTGATGACTATTAAGAACCCTCTCCGGTTTGATTGAGACCAAGATCTGTTCGCGTTAAACTTTGAGTTTCCCTGACTATAAAATCATCACATGGTTACATGAATCCACACTTCTATAAGAGACCTGGTAGTATGTGCGGTCAGCCAAAAGGCAGCTATTCTTACAACACAGCTAAGTATTTCGTGTCTTTGTTACACCACTTGACTGTTAATGTTACTTCATACTGATAATTTTTCCTTTCTTAAAGAGTTGAACACTTTACATCTTAAATTGCACTCAAGTTCGCATGACCGGATTTGATGCCACTTCCCTCTTCATAGATATCTCCACTAAATGAGACCTCAAAATTTGTAAAAATGGTATTTTTCACTGTTACTCTACATTCAGGGACCTGTCACCAGCTCAATTTATACAGTTGTTAAACTTATCTGTTAAAAGCAATCGCTTCTTTGATGATGGTGCTGTTTGTGATTAAGTGGGCGGTGTTGCCATGGGTTCCCCTCTAGGCCCCACGCTAGCCAATAAATTTGTATGAAAAACGTCGGCTAGCTAAATACCCGTTCTGTGTACCTTAAAAGATTTTGATTTGATGTAAGATAGGTTTTTTGTACTTTTTAAGTGCAATAAACATGTGAGTTTACTTCTAAATTATTTCAATTCACAACTATCAATATCAATATTACAAATATAGAAAGGAGAGATAGATTGCTAATGATTTCTGTTAATCTCAGTATACCGTAAACCTATTTTTACTGGTCTTTTTACTGATTTTAATAATTTTATATCTACTTCCTATCAGAAGGGCTTAAGTTTTTACTCTTTTACATCAACATTCTGCAATCATTTTTAATTATGAAATACATAATAATAAAGTAGAACAGCTTCGTTCGCATTTGCTGACAAACCGTTTTCCAGTTCGTCTTAAAGAATTTTGTAGTCGTCTCTTGATAAGATGTTTGAAAGTTACCCCACAGCCCTTACAGTTCTTCAATGTGTTTCAATCTTTGCAATACACTATCAATTATGTACATTGATAAATATAGCGCTTCCACAAGTTGATGTGCATGCTGCCTTGCGTCCTTTACCGTTCACAGGTAACCAATCTTTACAACTACGCCATCAGTTACGTAAATTGATAAGTATAGCGTTTCCACAAGTTGATGTGCATGTTGTCTTACGTCCAAAAGTTCCGCTAAGACATAATTTCCCATTTAAAGATCGAATTCCATAAGCTCTCGGGTCGAGTATTGTTTGCAAATTTAAATGTAAAATCTGCCATGCTTTTTCCTGGGTCAAACCAGTACCAGTACCAAGCAAGTAAAGAAAATAGGTAGATATGGCATACAAATTATAGCCACATATTGGTAATTGGGCTCGAAAAAGGACATTGATTGAAGAAGTTAAAGTAAGCAATACAGCGCAATTAACATCCTTAATTTTTTCCCTTTGTTAGGGGATGGTATATTAGTGGCAAAGCATTGTCAGTTGCAGCTGCAGAGATCATAGGTTTCATTCTCATTGGATCTTTTACCACAGGATTTTATATCACCAATATCAACCTTCAATAACTACAAATATTTACCCCGACATGACCAACTAGATACGATAAGCATTTGCATGATCATAAGTAATCTAATCACATTTTCCTACAGTATCTCTATTTCGGAACATATAAAGCTTTTCTTTACAAATATATAAGCCGACTACAAATGTGTATTGTATCTACATGTCGAATCAAAGTATTTTCCAATTTACCAACATCTTCTATCTCCTAAAAATGATTGAAAGATAATCAGTATTGAGTAAATTGACTCTATGCTCAAACTTCATGCGAAACTTCTATTCAAATTTCGTATCAGTATTGTCTGCATGCTGTAGTTTATCTACTGTCTTCCTTTACTGCAAACTTGGCATCTTGTGTCCTGATAATACAATCTACTACCTTATTAAATTCCGATTCATAATGTAGCCCTAACTAATCAATTCTTGAAGATCCTAACCCCGCAAATTTATACTACAGAGGCTATACAAAAATCTCCATTACATCCATTACAGGCAGCTAACAAGTTTTTTAACAATCTGACTGTTATGAGAATGATCACTGGATACCAATGCTCCTTTTATTGTTAGGTAAATGTGTGGAAGCCTCCTTAAAAACCTGTAGACTGTTTGGGAGACATAGGAGAAATGAATAACACTAGAAACTATTAAATGCCAGCCAAATTTCATATGAAGGCCTAAACACAAGCACTAGTCAAAGTCAAACTAATAACACGACAACACATAAGACGTAATAATAAGTGAAGGTAATTTCAATAAACTATTTTTAGTAAAGGTAGTTAAATTTTAACCAGGGAAATCTTCAGTAGACTTTCAATCTGGCTCAATGTACACTGGTGTTGAACTTTTCTCCATAGTTTTTAACTATACATTATCCTTCTGCTCCTCACTCGATAAAAGTTTAACACCTTGCTTGCACAAAAGTTTTCACAGATTCGACTGACAAATATTCTCTTGTTGAACTGCTTTGCCATCTTTGTTATGTATCCTTAAAACGTTATGGACCATTATTGTACTAATTCGAAGTAGTAGGTGTGCAAACTGTATCATAGCAACTGTAACACCTCCAGTGAAAAACATAAAAAATGTATATACCGTGGGAATAACCAAAATCAGCTGTGACTTACATTTCAACATGCAGATCCCAAATTCTGGATACAGGATATATGAAGCCAGTAATGTGCTGATGTCTACACCTTTACTCAAGCCCCAAAAGGGCGGATCCCGACATTGACTGGAATTTGGAAATCAGAGCAACCTCCTTAAATGAATTATAATGAAAGAGTTTCGACGGAAAGCAATTGCTCATACCATCTCTTTATTACTTAATCATTTGAACGCTGTTGCAGTGAGGAAGGGTGGCGTTACGAATACAGCTACAACTCAAATGGCCTTATTGTCGAGTTTCCGTCTGATATGATCTCGCATAAGCTTGAGAGTTCTGGTGACCTATTGAAAGAGAGTTCATAATGTATTGAATCATTAGAAAAATTAACGTAGTCATTTTTAACTAATGTTTTGGAAAACTTTGTACTAACTTTACTTTGTTCCTTCCCTTTTACGAAAAAAGGCGTTCTTATTTTGCAAGGCAAGAGAAGCAACCACTCGTAAATTGTAGGATAGAGATAGAATGAGGATTCTTTTACTAGAACTGAGGAGACGTATCAATTGAAAGGCTTACGTAAGTTCTGGGACGTATCCCTTACCTTTCCTATAACTACCGCATTAGTTGGCCAACAGGATAGGATCAAATGTGGAGAGGGAATTGCAGCATTGTAATACCCCTTTTTTACTGTATTTAATACATAAAATTCTTTGTTAAAGTTTCAAGAACATTTCTTAGCTATTTATGTCAAAAACCCTAAAAGTTATCATATAAAATCAACAATCATTTTTCTCGTCAGACACTGAGCACAGCAATCACCTCCAGTGAAGATGAAATAATTTTGTATAAAATTGATAGGAAGTGAAACAATTCAAATGCGTTATTGAATATAACACAGAATGAAAGGCATCTTTTTAGTAACGTATGGTATCAATTTTTTTTGATAAAAAGCACAGGTTTCCTCGATTTGACAAATGTAGCTCTCAGAACTTAGAACACACTTTTACTGGTACACTAAAGGAATTAATTTTAAAAAAATATATTGACCGATTTTTGAGTCACTTATCGCTTATGTCGAGTTACGTTTTGCAAAAACAGCTGTCAAAGTTATTAAGATTTTACTACGTTTGTCTGTGTCGAGCAATTCTGTGTTGTATTCGCTGCAACGCGACGCCTATTTATTCGTTTTAATAGAAGCATGTAAATTTGTAAACCAATAATTTTTTTGTGTTATGGATAGTACTTCCTTTTGGGTGGCAGGTAGTAATTATCTTCTGGAATATAAAACATGCGGTTTCACCAAAAAGGTTTAGCCACAGCTGTAGCTTATCTCTTGTTGAATCTTAATGAGAAGTTTGTTGGATAAATTAGGAAGATCATTAATCCAGACGAAAAATTGACATTCTGAGCATAGAAGACCAATATTAATGCTATTTCCCGGTACCCATTATTTAGAAATATAGCCTTGACATCTACGTAATGCTCCATCGAATTTTGTTTTAGAGCAGATGGGAAAAGCGAGGGGAATTAGAGTATTGATTAAAATATATTTTTGCGTTTTTTAAGGAAAAGTGAGTCCCCGCTTTAATGGAAGGTTTTCTGTCAATGCTATTGAGGCAACAGAGCTCATCGTTTTAACTAAATCATCAAGGACACATGTTGATAGCAGTTGCTTTCTAAACTGACATGCATACATCCTTTTAAAACATTCAAATACAAACATACAAGGATCCGCAAGGAGTTGTTTTGCTTCTTTTTTCTGAGTAACATTATGAGCATGGTGCCGCTTGATAAGTGTTGGAAGAAACTCTCCGACTAAAGTTGCTTTTGGAAGTCCACAAAAGTAACTTTAATAAAACAAAAGAAAATAAGTGCTCTATCAATTTGGCGAAAAATTGTCCGTCTAGTGAAAATACAAAAATTGCTCTTCTAAGAGGACAGCTCATAGCCATTCTGTCACTATCTCTGAACATTGTGTTGTTGGAACTGAATGCTGTCGACCTAGTGACAGTGCTCGATCATTCTCTGAACACATACTTGGGAATTGGAAATTTTTTAACTTTCTCCCTTGTACTTTAAGTTAGGCAAGATTTTGACTGTCCAGGGGTATAGGAACGTTTGACGTTTGTAAAGGACTGTTAATGTTAAATTCGAACAGAAGCGATTGTCTCAAATCAGTCCCTAGTTTTGAATGGTGTTGGCAAACCTAAATGAATTTATCAGTGACCGAAAATGTACTGGAGTAAAGTATCTTGCAGGCTGGATGTCATGTACAGGCCACAGTTTGATGAACCATGGATTATTTAAGCTGGAGTGTAGGTATTGCACACGGTTTTGTGAAAAGAAGAGTAATAGAGTATAAAATAAATGGAAGGATAGTAATAGGTTTCTATATAATTTCAAAACATTCGCAATATTTTATTACATTCCTTAACAGACAATCAAATGATGTCTTTTGAGTGTGGATTAGACATATGTTTAGCTTAAAAGTTTGTTCTCCAAAATGCCCAAAAGACCGTTGAATTAAATATGAGGTGAAGAACTGTAAGTAGTAAGTAGTAGTTTTACGAATATTGAGTTGACCAAAATGTGGAGCTACTGAATAACTTGACGTTTATCACATTTTTAAAAAAATATGATGTCCTCTATTTCACTTCACAATTATTTTTTCAAAACAAATAATATATGATAAGAGCAACATTTAAAAGGCCGACACAATTCTGGTAAGATTAAAGCAGATTATCAACCACTTTTTCAACCCAAGAACCTAAGCACGCCACTAATATTGAGAATGCTTATCTTACTACCATGGTTCTGTGTCAATCTATAAATTTATAAAGTGTCCGTATTTTCTACTACTTCCATTAAATATTGTGCATTTCCCCAAAAAATAACCACAGGCAACAGAAAAGAACAAACAAACGTTTTCTACTTGTTACCTGTCATATATCTGTGCAGCGCAAGCGTACGACGAAACATTTGTAAATCTGAGCAGCGCAAACGTACGACGAAACATTTGTAAATCTGTGTTGCGCAAACGTACGACGAAACATTTGTAAATCTGTGTAGCGCAAACGTACGACGAAACATTTGTAAATCTGTGTAGCGCAAACGACGACAAAACATTTGTAAATCTGTGCAGCGAAATCGTACGACAAAACATTTGTAAATCTGTGCAGCGCAAACGTACG
>JAAAKL020005208.1:0-19680 GCA_010016065.2 Carybdea cf. marsupialis auct. non (Linnaeus, 1758)
ACGAGTCCCCCCGTCCCCCCGTCCCCCCCCAGAATCTACGCCCATGAACTACACTTATTGTTAGCTTCATGCTATCTTGTTCTGTCGAGTAGGCCTATCCTAACAATGGTACCAATAGCACTTGTTTGTATACACAAGTATAGACATACATAGATATATACACACTCATGTGTTTATCTTCCTAGGTTATTTAGGGTTGAGGGACTCTACGCTTTGGACGGTAACTCTGCTGTTGAGTTATGATAAGTTCTCTGCGCACGCGGAGTTTAAGCACCTCAGGATCATGGCCAGCTGTTTCAAACTGATTGGGACTCAAACCTGAATATCAGATCTAACGACGACTAGAACAATAGACAGTCTTTGGGAAGGGTTCTCCTCCGACAACGAGGCAAATTTCGATTAGCGCGGAAGATGAAAAGTTCGAGGAATGGATCAGGCCTAAGAGGGATTTACTGCAAAATCGAGCAAGCTAGACACTTCACGTCCAAACCACGTCATAATGACAGGATTCATGAGGTCAAAACATCTAAAACTTACCATCAGCACTGACCTCAATTTTAAGGTCGGATTTGGACAAATTACGAGATGCACTTTTCCGAGGAGTTGGGGACATGTCCCTCGGGGCCTTTTTGACAAGGCTTTCAGAGAGAAGGGAAGTGCCAAGCCATAGTACATTTAAATACATGGGCCATCTCCTAGCTCCAAAAGGCTTTTCATTTGAAGCCTTCGATAACTTTTTCATTATTACGACATCGATAACTTCTTTTGGCTAGCTATTAGGAAAAATTGCTTTAATGAATCGAGTTCTAGTAAAAATTTATCTTTTAGACAAATCAAGTTAATCCAGATTTAAAAGGCACGTCTACTTTCTTTATTTGTGTAAATAAAGCATACATTTTGTATTTTATTATGTATTGTTCAAGTCAGAGATGACGATGCTTTTCTCTCTAACGGTTTCCCTCCTCTTTTTCTCTCTTTCTCTTCCACGCTTTTCGTGTAAGAGAAATCTTCAGGAATATGTGCATTGGTGCACTACATATTCGCACGTTGTGTTTGTCTTTCACTGTTAACTCCTTCCGTTTCCGCTGATAAGACGTAAGTTACCAATAGACAAATCTCCTACATATGATATGAGAAAGTTATTTTGTGCTTCGGGTGCGTTATATGATAGTCTAGTTTATCATTTTTAATCAAAGAATCTGGGTAACGTAAGCCGCACGATTTTAAGGGAATAGGTTTCCCCGAAATCAAAGATAACTAAAAGTTGACATTGCGTTGGCCTTTAACTCGATAGCTGACTCAGCAACTGTGGGTGTAATCACCCCCACCTCACTCTACGCAGTTATGATGTTTTGGTACTTTTGTAGTGATTTTTACAATCTGTATATCTCAAAGTGCACCGCCGTGGTGTCGTGGTTAAGGAATCGGACTCACATGCCAGAGGTAACGTATGGTGAAGGCAACGGGAGACCACCCCTTTAAATGTGCTCTTTCCGCAGGGCATTGCTCACTCTGGCTGGACAGTAGGCTACGCTGGTAAATCGAGTATGCCACCAAGAGAATAAAAATTCACAGTCCGCAACACCGATATTCAGGATACTAGGGAAAATCCCTGCGAAAAAAATTCCTTCCGAAAATATTCTCCTAGGAAACTCCCCAAGTCACAATCATCCAAAGTAAAATCGGTATTAAACTTTCATTTATTTATTACAGGATATCTATTAAAGTTGCCTGAGCGAAATTGCAGGATGGGTGATCAGAGCATCAGCCAAAACCTATTCTTACAAATGCTTTGTATGATGCACTATGAGACTTGCAGATTAATAAAATGTTCCTTGCAGTCACGATGCATGATAAACGCGCAGCCCTATTATAAGAAACTCTTGGTTGGGGTGCAACGTAGACTGCGCCGCTGCGGTACACACATAGACTTAAGAGGTGTAGGGGCGCCCCGTCTACAATAATCCTTGACTCGTTGCCATGGTATCTCTTTCATGGGGTTCATCGCAACAGCTTCAATCGAGGCCCCAATGTTTTGATATACCACGTCAGATTTCCGTGCGGGAAACGCAGAACTGATATTGTTTTCCAAGGGTACATTGCCAAAAAGATGTGAGAGGGGAAATGCAAGTTGCTCAACAGCCTTTTTCTTGGCCTTTGCCCTTGCCTCATCCGTTGACTTACTGCAATGACTCAGGCACATGTTTGGCTTACTGCTTGGCAAGCAAACATTGAAAACACACAAAAGTCTTCCTTGGCTCTTTGTGAATCCCCTCCTTTTGTTTATACTTCATACACGTAAATGCAAACAACTGTGGAGCAACCATATCAGACCGGTATTTGCATGACAATACAAACCCATTACTGTGTTGTTTCCCAATCATTTGTCAACAATTAAGACTTGCTGTTCACAGTGGAAACACAAGGTCATTTTTGTTCTCCGTCGTCTGGTCGTGTGCGCTTGCAGCAAGCATAGTTTCCTTGGAACTGTTTGAAGCATCTTGGAAAAAGCAAAATATCGATGGTGGGATCCTGTTTTCATTGACTTGATGAAACTGAAAGAAGAAGAAAATCTTGGTTGATTGTTCTACGACGTAAGTAGTCTCTCTTAGTTCTACGTTCAGTTTTATAGTATCGATGTACAAAGGTTTATTTACTGATCAGTCAGAGATTCTGTGTAATGTAGAATGTACGTAAGACTATCTTGGAACTGAATGACGCATCATTAGCTTTGCAACGCAACGGCACCCGGATTTAAGAACAAGTTCACGAAGCAGCTTTAAAAAGTTATGTTAACCGGTAACGATTACAGCATTCTGTTGTTGACCCTGCTAACAACACCATTCCCGTAAACGAAATGTGAAACAAACAACCCTCATATATTACAGCGTTGGAGGCTTACAGCGTTTGAGGCTTTTTCTACAAGCATTGTAGAGAAGGTATAGCAGAGGACGTAACGCACCTGTCATTTCGCAGAGATGTGACATAGCTGTGAACACAGGGCTTTGAGTCCTTATTAAGGAAGGATTAAAGAATGGAAATCCTTTAGAGCTCGCTTGTCGATTTCACTATTTTCTGCAGTTGACACAGTATGAGTTACCAAGCTAACGACTGGTGTGGGATTCGAACCACGAACCCCAAATTTTCTGCAGACCAGGCTACCATTAGGCCTACGTTGATTTTATCAAACTGAGGGTAATAACTTAAATGCCTTGCTAACATAAGCAGATCATTAAATAGGTTTCATCAAAAACAACGTGCCATATTGTCTCTCGCACTGCGCAAGAGTTACAAGTGTCGAAGTTGTTCGTGCTTGGATTTTAAAACCCTTCTTGACAACAGGTCGGTTCATTTGGATAGTTCCGTAACAAGTTTGCAAGACAGTAGGGGAGCATTCAAAGCAAATTAACACCAGCCAAGGACGTCACGAACATATGAGTATGCCACAGTTGCACTTCAGAAAATCACATTTTCTGCGCTTTGATCAGAAGATCAAGAAGAATAGGGTGTAGTGAGATCGTCAGTTTACAACAATGTTCCGCTCTCCTGGTTGGTTGTCGTTTGAAGTTTTTGAAGTTTGTTTGTTCTTATGCCATTATTGCTGACGTTTATTTGATTATGATAATTTTGGGTAGTTTAAACCGTTTATTCTCGAATAGGAGCATCTAGTTATGCTGCTTGGTATGCCTGAGTTTGAAAACCTTTTGATACCAGTTAGGCCTTCTTAGTTCCTTGAGGCATTTTCACTCACCTGTGACTTAAAAAATATGATCAGATCGATAGGCTATTGTTTTGGGCTGAGTTTTCGACAGGCACGCAATAGATGTCTCACGCATGCCCAGCACTGTTACAAGGATCATCAAAAGAATGTGTTTTATGGGTAGGCACGGAGCACGTGAGGCACTGTGCCTCCCGATTTCTAGAAAATCGAAAATCCGGCAGAAATGATCGCCCATATTTTGTATTATGATCGGTAAGAAATGCCCAAAACAAAAATGTTAAATTATTTTGATATGGAAAAATCAGAGATGAAACTGAAACGCTCAATTTTGCTTGAATATTTCAAGTCTATACTGAAATGGTCTCGTACTCCAACGGTTCTTAGTAAGTAGGCCCTATACATGTCTGTGCACGAGTTTGTTGCTGTTGTATGATGCATCCGAGTGTTTGTTTGTTGGGACAGAATGGTTTGTTCGCATGCTTAGGCCAACGCATGAAAGTAGGGTGCAGCTGGATGCAGCGGGGTTTGGGCCACATTTCTATTACTGAGTAAGACAATATCAATCAAAGAACATTATCTGTGCCACTAAAATATGTCTCTAAAAGCATCGTCTCCATTGTGTTTGCTCGTGTCTTCGTATCGATTCCTGATTGTCTGACACACTGGTGTGAGACATTTGAAGACGCAGAGAGGTGTTAAAATGTAGAGTAAGCCAACACGGTGAGTAACAACAGACAACAACCTCAAAATTTGTAGGAGGTACAAGATTGCGAACATAAGGTTATCCTTCATGCTACGATAATATGTGTTGACCGTAAATTTTGATGTCGATATATGATAAAATAGGTCGTGGTTCCCAGGGCTCACATTACTGTTTTTCAAGTGGAAAGACCGGATATTAATATCTAACAAGAAATACTGATATGTGTATTCATGTCAGAAAATGCCCCTTCCCCCCCGCCGTCGATTGCGTAGGCCCTGGTTATCCCAAAGACGTTTTTCCATTTTATGATACGTTATTGTAACAAGTAACACCAAAATTAATGTAACACTGTTCAGAATTCTGTAGTTGCACTTGCAGGATGCCCAGCTGTTTTGGTCACGGCATGTCTCATGATTTACTGAATGGCTGAGATTCGCAGCGGGCAAAGTCCTTGAATAGATGACGGCAAAGTTGATTTTTTCGTGTGACGTCATGAAGTCATGAAGCTATGAAGCTATGAAGCTGTAAATCCTATTTTAGCCCTTGCCTACCCGCAGCGAAAAAGAGGAGATTGGTAGGTTTTGTTTTTAGCACCAAATCGTTTGTTTCTAGAAGTCGTTTTTACATCTAAGATGCATTACTTCTTAATAACATTCAGCTAATTTAAGAGTTTTTGTAGCAATCTGCAGTCTTTCGCAGTTGAAAGCAATTGAATCAAATTTGTACTCTCAAGAGTGAATGGGATATCATCTGCCAGTATCTGGCATCGGTCAACACCCTGTAAGTTTGAGGCATTCGTGTTTACTCCATCCAACGCACGTTTAAGTACACATACATAGCAAAACGTCTGCAAGGTTTCTTATATTTCGGCTTTCCAGTTTAAGTATTTGGAACAACTGTGGAATTGGCTACAGGCTTCACAATACGCTATACTCACAGATCTCTTAATAATGCTGGATCGAGCTTCCCGTCGTTTCCAACAACAACAAGTGTAGTCAAGAGTATTGTTCCTCATTAGTCAAAATAGCGCGGAAAGGTCCGACATGTTACGTAAATTTTTTTGTAAGCTTTGTTTGATGGGGCCTGAAATGGCGTCCATCGACTGGTCACACTTTCTGACCGAATATGCTCGACCCAGTGTTTTTAGAGATCAGTGCTTGTACTGTATAGTGCAGTTTCATTAAGGACGGACCTAACACTTAGTTCATTTTCGACGTGAAACAGAACAGATGATGATAACATTAAATATAAGACTGACATGTACACATCCTCTATAAAGATTGCTAAGGAGAAAATGGGAGCCAGTGTTTTCAGTTGTACCATTGTATATCCATTAAGCCACTGGGTCAAGCTAAATCGAGTTTTTGGTTATCGTTTAACCTCCATATCATGATCGTCCATGATGCAACTGGCCTTATCATGTATTAGAGATTGGGGAAAACTTTTACTGTTGCTCAGTCAAGTAGAGAACATGAACAGGGCAAGGCCTTGGTGGCTCAACGCGCTTCGCAGTTTTCAACCATAACCATCCTTTTCTGGCTCTGCCGAAAACCCATTTAAAGTGTGGGATTTATTGGGGGCGCCAAAGTTCCGAGTATAGCAGTAGCATATCACACTTATTTTTGTCAATTAAATGCCCTAATGAGCAATGTGTTACATTCATTGATTTATGAAAATCAATGTCTAAATCCCAGCTTTTCAGTTAGCTATCTCAAAATATCAATTGTGGTGTCGTGCAGGAATTGAAATGAAAAAGCGATAGATGTACAGTATTTACCGTATATATTTGGCTAGTATAGTACTACAGAAAGTAAAGGTTGCGTTGAATTTTGACGTCATTATTTTAAAATCCTTTCCTTCTTTGCATATCCTGCTCTGGATTTTTCATGCTGAAAATTTTGCTCAGATGCAATATGTTTTTTGAGTTTCCGACTTTATTCGTAAATTGTACTTAAATATTGTTTATTTCACCAACTCAAATTTTTAGTCACGTTTTAGGGTGGCATTTTTATCCCTGGACAACTGTACAAGGGCTAGTGATACTTTCGTATGTGTAAATCTTGACATTGGTAACTTATTGACAGAAGCTCTTGCAGAAGCGCTGTTTTCAGACATACTTGTCAAAAAATGGTTAGACTAAGAATATCCTTAAAATATGCTTCATATTTTGTAAGCAAGTGATACGACGTTTTACAGCATATGACCCCAAAATTAAGGCTTAGCTCTCCTTAGGCCCCTAGGAGAAGATATTCCTGTACCGTTACTGATGGAATTCCTCCGTGTGAAGTTATTTTCATCGCTATTGTTATTGAGAATCGCTTCTGTATGACTCGATTACATCTGCCGCGAATGAAATAGGACGACAGTGACTTGTTCTACTATCTTCCATTGGAAAAGCATCCATATCATTTCTGATGATAAGCTGATGAGCCGAAGTCAGTTTCGATTCAAGCTCATCTGCTGTATCAGATCGCTTAGCAGATGAAATAGTTGAAAAATCGGGAATATACATCTAATCATCGTCATTTGAAAGGTGGCTATTTATCTATGCTTTCTTTAAACAAATTACGTTTCACCTATATACTCCTCCAAAATTTTTTCGTGGACGAAATGTCATTGTTACACGTGGAAGCACGATAAGTGTGAATCTAAGAGTTATGCCGGAAATCATCCATTGCAGAATAAGAATTCGTATATCGATAAAACCGCCATAGCGAAGATGCGACACATTATATATTTAAATGTCTATTTGTTGCACATTGCCACTTGTTGGCCATAGAACGACAGACCAGTGAGAGCGGGAGTCGGGGGGGTCAGAACCAAAGGGATATTGTTATTAATATATAACTGAATAATTCGTCTTGCAGGATGACTTGTTTAGCTTGTAGGCGGACTTACTCATCTTGCAAGCTGTCCTTCTAGGGCCTGGCGACATAGGACAGAGAAGCTACACTTTAATCTACGTCGAGCTGGATTCAATGCTTACCGCTAGAGGATAAAGTGCTATGAGAACGACTAGGCAATGAAAGGATGTTACCATCGGTTACCATATCTCATTTAGGTGGCAGAACGAAGATATGGATAGGATTCAAACTCAACGTTGCCATCTCGCCATTTGTTTTCCATGTTTTAAGTGTACATTTATTTACGAAGGTAAAGTAAAGTATGCAGCATTCATATAGCGCCAGATTGATTTGTGGCCACCAATGGCCCTTCTTGAATCGAGATCGTTGATCCGAGAGTGGTTTCCCCTCACCATCCAATATCTAAGTCAGTCTATCAAAATGAGTTCCAAACAACCCTGGGAACGTGCGATATATTACGTAACAAATATTACTAAACGTTGGCTATGCATTTAGTGCCAGACACTGAAAGTCTGATTTTTTATCGGATGAGGTACTTGTTAACTTCGCCCCGTTAAAAACCATGATATGCATCCTTTGATTACAGTAATTTTCGTTAGATACTTACCTTTAGACCTTTAGTAGTAACATGATAACAGAATAACCTGGTAAACGAACGTTAGTATTTAGCGTACTCGAGGGAGTCAACAAAACCCGAATTTAAGATGAGGCACACAGTTCACCCATATTTTGATTACAACAGGTGTTCTAATTGAGAGGTAGTTCAGCCTCACTTTCATAATGACTCTAGTTACATGCAACTGTGACATAAGGCCGCGGAGGTTGAGTTTGGAGGAGGAAAATTTTGGTATGAACGATAGGAGAACGAAGGGCGGTATGTTACAAATTACACGGTTCACTAAATACAGATCATTGTATGGATTTTGATTGCGCGGTTAGGGAATGTACTGGACCCCCTCCAAATGATGCCTAGCAACGCAAGTTCTCTATTTGGTCACATTGTAAGAGGGGCGTGTTGTTAATAAGTTTCTACTCTCTGTCTAAAATGAACGATCCCATGAGTTGTCATGCTCATGTTATAGGTGACAAGTGGCGTAGTATGTCCTCCCATATAGTCCCCTTTTCCAATGCATACTTCATTCTAGTATGATTTCAATACAGGTCTGGACTTATTCGTAAAAGTGTTTTATACTGGCAAGAGGATACTGACGTAAGTACAAATCCCAAACCTTAAAAAGAGATCATGATTAGCTGTCTCGAGTTTCTGTTTGTTGTATCTGTCGCAATAACTACTTACGACTATGAGGTTTATATTTCAAAGCGTTTTGTACTCTTAATGGGATACAGATGGGAAAGTTGAACGAAGTTGTCAAGTGGGTCATAGACTGGAATCATGAGTCAACCTTGTCTATATAATCCAACACATGTGCTATAGAAGTGTAACATTCTCTGTATGGTTTTCATATTGTAACGTCACGAGTAAATCTGCTTTAAAGGCAGAAAAAGATGAAGTCTTCATTAGCAGAGACATGGATCAGCTCGAATTTGTGCAGTATATTTTGCCAAGCTGAAGTTAAGACAAGCATGCACAGCTATTGTAATGCGGTCTTAACTACATTTCGACCCTCCAGATATTCTTGCCCGTCTTAGGTTTCTGTGAACGAGTTCTGAGGATAAGCAAGTCGATATACTTTATCTTAAATGGATGTAGTAAGGCATGACACCAAGATTTCAGCCAGGTTTCTTAAGTTATTCTTGTCTACAGCGTACATCCCAAATAGGAATTTGGCGGTGAACCGAAATGACATTCACCATGCATGTTCACTGAAGTTTATTCATCATTTTAAGTTTCCTCGTAAGGGAACTCCTTGACTTAGGAAGAGTGCTCTTTGTTCGGCAATACTCCAAGTTTATAGTGTCTGGGAACGCTAGCGGGATGGTGAAGTTGGTAGATTAACTAGGATGTCGAAGAAAATAAGAAGTGAAAATTTAAAAAGTTTGTTTTTCTAGATTAAAGATCATTGATTTTCGTTCTCTTGTACTGCTGTTTTTACTACTTAAGCGATCCCAAAACTTATGAGCTTCCTGCCGAAAATGCACTTCCTGCTTTGACTGCATAGTGATGAAACGAATCATAGGTGGGTGGGGAAGGTGGTTGCAAAATGGTCGTTATATGTCCGTGGGGGTGTGACCTAAACTGGCTTCTTCCCTCATTATTATTTTAAATCGAAATAGAATGCCATGCATTTAATGTAAATTGATGGTATAGATGCGGTTGATGAATTGTATGTATACCATGTGAACAACCGCTTCACTAATAAATTAGCACGATTGCATAGCCTAGGCCTTAATGTATGCAGTAACGTAAAAGCAACGCCATTGTGGACAGGAAACAGTCGGTCAGTAAGAAAACTTTGTTTATTATGATGTACTTCCTGTTTAAACATCACCATGCAGCTGCGATGCAAGAAACTGATTTGGGTTATGTTATGATGATCGACAAACTAGTATTCTTTTATTACCTACTCTGGTCACGGCACCAACTTGATGACGATGGTATTCAAAGAATTCTAGTTTTGTCGATCATCGTGTATGCAGTAGGTTGAAGCCACGCCTTTATTTATACAGTATCTTAGCATTAGATCGTCATGTATCCATACGTTAAAAAAAGGTCTTCATGTATGCAGTTAGTTGATGTAATCCAAGCGACGATATATGCAGTAGGCGGAAACACAAGCCTTTATGTTACGCTCGGCCACGAAAGTGGTTATCAGGACGCACTAAGAACGGCATTGAAGTACAGTTAGCGTCACTACATTAGAGTGACTTTTCAGTGTTTATTACTTAAATACAGCTGATACATGCAAATTTAATTTAAGCTTTATAGTTGCCATAAAGTAGTGCCATAACCTTGTGGAATATTTGCTCACCTTGCATGCCTCATCACCATAGCAAGTGGTTAATATTTATTTCTGGTGACACATTTACCTGCGACAGCCACAGGATTGTTTTTGGTATTCAGTTTGATACTGGATAGGATATGTTACGGTGATATTTGCAAAACACCGCGAGTTATGACTACGATAGAAACGTATTAGTCTAAAACTACACAAACGCAGTCATTATTCTGCACTTATCTTTCAACGAGTATTTGTCGTATTCGAGGGGCTTTCAACCATGTTATAAGCGACAAGGCTTCCAGCGCTTCCTGTGGACATTTAAAATGATTGCAAAAACTATTTACAGATGACACCATAAAATGCCCATACAAATGCAGCTTAGGATGTTGATCAGCTGATTATAAAAATGGGAGAGTACAGCCTTTTCACAGAGAATGAGCAAATGTCAATTTGGCGTAAGTAAGAGAAAGAAAATGGGCACAATCATATTAGCAGCGATGACGTACGGGACAGAAATCTGAAGGCAAAGAAAAAGCCAAGGAAGGAAGCCTGCAGTTGGTCGGCGAAACGCGGGAGGATGCTCAAACATTAACATATGATACAAGATCAGGAATGAGATCATAAGAAGTAATAAACAAGTGAATGAAGTAGTGGAGAAAGTAAAAAATATGAGAGAACAAATGACAGGACAAGTGGTCAGGTTGAGCAACGACAAGTGGGACCAAAGAATAACAGAATAGATGTTCAGAGAAGGGATGAGAGGAAGAGAAATACCGAAGAGAAAGTGGAGAGATGATATATAGAAGATAGAAGGCAGCAAATGGACGCAGTTGGTACAACTGCGAAGGGCGTGAAAAGAACTGTAGAGACCATCAGGCAGGGGCAGAACATGTTGAAAATGAAAGAATCAATCATCCGGAGGGAATGAAAATAGAAATTTAAAGAAATTACAAGAGAAACAAAAAATGAGTCAATTTGATTCAAAGGTAGGACTCGCGCATTCGCCGCGGCAAAGTTTGTTACAAATTTGAATTGTCTTTGCTGTAAACAGGCGTCTGGCGTACTTTTCTTGTGATAATGTTTTTGAAAACTTGAAACTTCATCTCAAGATGGTTTTTCGTCTATGCAATAGTGTCCGGCGTACAGATCTATGTTATTACCGTACATGGCCCTTTAGCTTCAACACAGATTTGCAGTCGTCCAAGCCATCTCAGGCAAAAGCGCACCCGATTATTCCAAAAAGGTCAAATACGATTACCTTATGGATACAGCAGTTACATTTGCCTGATGCTACACAATAGCACTTGGAGGCTTTTTGCCGGGCTTTTTCGATTCAGGCGCTTCCTTGTAGAAAATATCAATCTGAAGCCGAAATTTTCCTGAGGCGTAACCCTCGTAACTGGTGAATTCGCAAACTCCTGGGGTCATTAATTTGTATTTCTGACTAAATCGATAGATGGCAGCATTGGTGTGGTGAAGCACAATCTACTTCCTGCTCTTTTTCTGTCCAAAATTTATTGCATCATAAGCAAACAATTGAACGTAAGAACAGAATGAGCGCATAAACTCCCTCCATTTTGGGAATCAGAAACCGTTCTTTTGACGTGTATTTAATGGTTTATGGATCTACTGTCTTATTCGAAAGTATAAATGTAATAACCTCACCTAAATTGTTCTCATTGTTCCGAGTACACAGGGATTGTTCCGTGGTAAGTAAAATGGAAATCGGCTTCGCGCTGAAATGTCATAAAGGCCCTTAGCCAGGACAATTTTCCGACGTGGATGGTGCTTAACAAAGGTTGCAAGCCCCTAACAATAATAGATGTTTTGTATTTTTATGACTTACGTACTCTCCTTATTCGATGATCCGTTCGATCGTTTAATAGTAACTATTTTGGTTCGACCCAAAAAAACCGATCGATTTTCTTCACTTCCTAGCTTCGTTTAGCAGTGGTTCAGCCTTCCAGTATTCCGAGGTCGTTAAAGTGAGTATCAGTAACCCCGTAGGAAGTGGACGGTATTGCAGCATCATTAGCAATATTATAACGGTTTACCACGTGTACCGTGATATGCTGATTCCTATACCCCTAGGTGGTAGCATGTGTCCTTCCCCCCCCCCCCCCCCCCCATCGATGGATATGGCCCTGGTGTGTGATAGTTGCAGACCAATAATTACACATCCACGAATATGTATCTAACCCAATATTGGAAACGAGGTTAGTGCAGTTCATTTTACAAGATGGTAGCAAGAACGTGACAGGATGTTCGTACCATTGCTCTTTCTGTCTTTTCTCTCCTCTATTGCACAGTGATGTTGTAATTATTTGAGATTCCTGAAGACTGCCGAGTTTTGATTCAATAAAGTACACCTACTTCAGAGGGATGGATACACCAGTATTCAATTGTATTGACTTCTGATAAGATGCATGGCTTCAGCTTCGTTTGCCAAATAGCTTTTACTACTTTGAGGTTTACGCTCTTGTGACTTTCTATTGTGCATGCACGGTAAAACGTTTCAAATGTCATGGTCTGATTAGATCGATGCGACACTATAAGCATATTTTATGGGCAGTGGCGATTTATTTGTTTCAGTTATGAATAGTCTCTTCAAATATTAGACTTGCGTTAAACACCCAACTTCTCATTCAGACGCTAACATTGCACAGCATTAGCTTATGTACAAGGCTTCTCATGCAGACAAAGCAGTTTATACGGTCTTGCTTTCAACTCAAATACAATACACGACGATATCCCAGCTCACGTAGAGCAATTGAGAGTGAGACTATTTTCGGAACCGAGGCACTTCTTTCAACAAGTTTCGGATTTTGGTACTCTTTTCAAAATAGGAACTCGGTCGAGTTACTATCGTATTTGCAAACATGGTGAAGTGGAGCATTCATCTAGCGAGAAGAGCAATTGTGTTTAAGAACTGAAGTGAGAGAGACTGGAATACAAAGAACGTTTTATTTCCACTGGACCTAATCATAAGAAAGGTAGACATGACAAAGGTTCTCTGTGGAATTACCTCGTGCATGGGAACCATAACTGCTCGCACTGCCTTTACAATTACTAATGCTTTATTAGACGTAATGGCTTGTAACAGCCATAGAGTGAGATAATGTACTGGTCGGTCAGGGCCAGTTAAGGAGGACAGAATACATTAGTGTGGCGTTGTATTTCTATTGTCAGATATCCTTTACTTGGTTACTAGTCACATGATTCAAGAAGTGACGAATCGTACTCAAGAATAGCGAACTTTGAATCGGACGAAGGGTTTTGATATGGCGAAGAGTCGGCATTCATACCAATTGAAAATGAAGGCGAGCATGAGACTTTGTTAAACCAGATTATTCAAGTAAGTGATCCTGCAAAGGGAGCAGCAATGAAGTTTGATATTCTATGGTGGCACTAGAAGCAGAGGAATTTGTAGCGCTTGGATCAGTTGACGACTCATTATCCAAAGCTTATATGATTCAGAGGTTTGATTCCGGATGCCGCTGTAGTCACCTTTGTCGAAATATGAGCGCTACTGCAGCAGGTGTAAAATTGGGACGTGGCTGTGATGGAAAAAAAGGAATACTCCGTTTGTGGTTGCTAGATGTCTACACTTACCAGGGAGTGGCTCAGAAGAAATTATTGACAGCAGCCTGAGCTATGGGGAGAATGTACTTTGAATATGCCTGTCACAGAAGAGCACTATGTAAATGGAGTTTACTTTAATCGGCATGTCTAAATATGATATTAGAAATCTCCACTAAATCGCTTTTGGAAAGCGATAAAATGCAATATTGCGCCGTGCTCACTCCCATAATATTTTTCATAAGCCTTGAGTGTTAAATCTATGAGTTAACTTAAGCGTTATCTTAAGCAAAAGACAGTACCTTTAAGATCACCTTGTATACCTATCTGTCACACGTCCATAAACAAAACATCTTGTTTGAAAATGTATTGCATTCTCTATTACCTATCATTTATATCTTTGCAATACATCAACGTTGTGAGTTTTTCTTAGTACATAAAATCATAATAGTCTGGAACCAACATTTTTTTGATAGAGCATTTGCAAGACTTAAAAAATGCGCTCTACGACATCAGGTAAATACCATAGTCGAAAGAATCAATAACCATATAATAAACACAAAGTGGAAATATTGCCATTATTATTATTACCATTTTTATTTTTCGTAATTTAAGTTAACTAAATACAAAGCCCATGTCTGATTCATCGTTGGAAAGAATAACAGTCAAAAATTCCGACCTATAAATGCACAGTTTTTAATGAAATAGAGGCAAAGTAAGGCGTGAAAAAGAAAAGAAGCCCAACCCATAACAGGCCTTAAATATCCCCCATTTCCTCCCCTCTGGAGATTAAAATTGTAGCCGAGAAATAAAGTATCCCAGAGACGTAGCTTCCAGGAGTTTGTCGGAGCGTAACCCGCCGAATATTTTTGTTTCTACGCGCACAGTAATCGATTTTTTCATTGTTTCAACAAAAATTTCCATTCTTTCGGAAGATATAGGAAATTTGCAAGCTGATTAGTGGTAAAGAAACTGGAAACTGCCGTGAGTAAAGGATTCATTATGCTCATCGTTTACGCCAGACGCTGGTCACAGCTGTCTTCACAATCATCAGAGCAATCATTGGACGTTAAAACAACTTTGCGAGGACTTTTTCGACCTTTATCCAAGAGGTTTGCTGTAACCAGTGTCTGAAGAAAACGCTTATAACAATGAATCTTATACGTAACACAATTTTCAATATTTCAGTGTTGAAATGGTCTGTGATAATAAGCAAATTATTTATTTTCTGGACAATAAATTTCCAAACCCCACCTTTTATTTTGATTTATGAAGGCACGTTCATGGCTGGGCGACGTAATTTACACAGAATCAATGTCACAGTTTTTGCAGTTTTAAGTAGATGGTATAAAAGTTTACGAATTTCGCTAGACTTAGGAAACGGCAAATCACAATGGAGTATCACCCGGGCCAGGTTTCTTTGATGTGATTCGGGGGCAGAACGCCAATCCTTGAGTAGGGCACGACAGTTATTTGTTCATATCATGACTCTTTTCCACGTTGCTTTCCTTATACCGGATTTCATAATTGTTTCTGTGATAGTGATAACTGTCGAGAGCCGAGTTTAAGAGTAAAGAGAGGATGACGACGTGTCATGGTATAAGTCTCCCTTTGTTTGTGTAGTTAAACCTTGTCTTAATATGTGAGTTCTACCTTACTCACGAAGCTACGCCCAAGACGGTTTTGGTAGTCAAGATCTGGGAAAGCAGTTGATTTTCTTTTTTTTGTTCAACTTATACTAATCCATATCAGCTTGGATAACCACGCAGCCTTTCATATCCCATTTCTCTTCAGCCTCTTGATGATTTATGCAAATCATCTTGATTGTGCAGCGTAATGTTCTTGAAGGAAAAAGAAGTTGAGAGAGCTCGTTTGTAAGCCATTTAGACTTATGCTTGCTACCGCAAATGTAATTTGCAACCACATTCACCCAATTGATCAATAAATAAATAACATTTCTTTGTAAAGATTTTCTTGTTGGTAAGTGTGTGAATACAGATCTGGCGGTGATGAGCGTTAAATTATTCATTACGGATAGTCTTTGAAAATACTGCTGAAAAGTACGATCAGGAGTATATAGCCCGGTGTCAATACATAGCATTTTGTATTTTTATATTCCTTTGTTAGTGTTTGTATCCTAAGAGTGGGATAGACAGCTCCAATTGTTCGCGGAGTTCTGTTTTCGCGCAAACGCAAAAGAGAGTTTCAACAGAAACCGGCCCCCAGTCAGTATTGTCAATATACTTGCTTTCCAGTCGACATGTATTTTAGTCAAGCGTAAACAGCAGAATAAAAAGAATACCAAACCCATTCCAATACTGGCGTTATCAGATTAGAGAACCCTAAGAAAGATAATCAAAGTACATGTACAATTTACCGATGAAGCAGGGTACGGAACAGCGTAGATATTTAGTGTGTACAAGGGGCCACGCCTAATAATTGAAATCAATTCTGTTCAACAATCTATCATTTCGCAATGGCGTAAATACGTATTTTCTGTACATGTTATGTAAATGGGTTATGTGTTATATAGTTTAAATAAGAAAATACTCTGATAAAAGTTATTTAATAGAAAGAGCCGTTTCATCAACACATTATTATATCAGTGTAATTTATTCTAAAGTTCTGTTCAGATATGAGCTTGGCCTTACAAGGGCAAAACAGAAACGCACAAAGGATCAGATGTGTTTGGCTGTTTATAGCTTACCTAATACAGGTATGGAATGGCTTTGAAAGTAGCTTAAAGGTTGAGGAGCGCAATTCGAGCAGGCATCGGATGCATGACAAGCAAAGAGCATATATATACAATAGATAATTGACTATCTGAAGAGTTAATCAGTGCTGCAAAGACAAGCATATTCCTTCCCTAGGTGGGCCGTTAAGGAAATTTTTTTTGATCCTAATTTTATTCTGGTTGATACTGGCGACCGTGGATACAAATTTGTTTGATTTGCACTATTTCTCACGGCAAGGGTCACATATATCAATCGTCATCAAGCTTTGAAAGCCAAATAGATGTGGAAGCATTTGTACTTGACTTTCCTTTTACTGAACCCAAGGTAAAATTGTATAAAATGTATAAACAGGGACCCTGACCTACCCATCTTCACCGTTTTGACATCATTTTGTGCGGATAATACATTCGATCTTTAAGTTATTTGCCGAGAAGCCCCAGCCCCTTTCTAGTTTTGACATCATTTTTTCCGGTGCAATCGACGTGTTCGTAAACCAACCTCGTTTTCAAGTTGGATATTCTGAAAGGTACGCTACATTATGTCATAATCAGCTACTGAAGCCTTTTGAATATATATAAACGTCTTTTTTTGGCTGTTGTAAAAATTGTAATTTGAAACGTTTACTCGGAGAAATGAAATGTACCTTGGAGGGAGGAGTCCGATCATTTTCTTAGAAAATACGTGATTGTAATTAGGCTTTTAAAGTTTTGTTTGGTATTTAGAGACCGAATTTTACTTAACTTTTTGGAGATAATACGGAGACATTGATATAATTGATTTGCCGGATATCAGTTAAGGTCGAAAACATCAGAGTCATTAAAGATTTTTGGCTCATAAATGCTTATGGAGTGCTGTTGTTAATTTTTTTATTCGAAATCTCGTTCAACATAGTCAACCCAAGTATATCTTGTAAAGACAAAATAGCCTCGAAAAGCTGAAAGTCTGGGTGCCATAACGTAAATAGGTCGATGGCAGGATTAAACGTGCGTGCTTTTCAAATGTGATCTTTAAATTTCATACCCATTTATGAAGGGTTGTCCCTTTACATTCACTTAAAAATTCCGAATGGTACCTTACTGAAGTTAGGGAGGGACAAGGGACGTTTTTGGCTTAGAACTTAATGTCTGACGTTAGTTATCAAGTGGAATACAAAATTATTAAATTTGTTGCAGTTGTACATTTAGCTGAAAATTGTGGGGGCAGAAGAAGAAATGACAGAAGAGCGGTGAATTGTTATAGATTGGGAGCCAACAGGCTTTCATTGGAAACTGAAGTAACAAGAAAGAAATTATGAAGGATCAGAACATCCAATCACCGAAAAAGATATTGAAGACGGAATCTTGGTACTTATACTACCAGAGAGTTTGCTTTAATAATAAAATGTCAGGAGCAGAGGTCCGGAGCTGCGCACATCTCAGTTGGCAGCTTTCAAGTTTGAATATGGACTTCAGAAAGTTTGCTTTTGCTCGTTTTGGACGCCGCGCATAGAAAACAGCGGCGGGTTGGGGACATTGAAGTTGAGTGCAGCACTCACAACCAGAGGGATGATATGTGTAATAAGCTATTTTTAGAAATAATGGAAGTTTTACAAAATGTACAAGTATTCTAATGACTTATTGAGGTTTTTAACGAGTGTTTGCAGATACCACTAACTTGTTGACAAAGTTGTTGCGATGTGACAACAGTGACTAAGTCCTTTTTTTCTTTTTAACCAATCTTAAATCAATTTACATCTGACACCGGACGATTGAAGGACAGAACTTGAAACATTTCATCCTTCTTGTAAAAATTCCTGATGACGTAACTTTACACCTCTAGAAGATAGATAGTGTTAATAAATGAAAATGGAACTGTTTATTTATTTTTCTTCCTTTTCAGTGACACATACTCGATTTAGAACGTAGCCTATTGCCCAGTCAGAGTGAGCAATGCCCTGGGGAGAGAGCACATTTACAGAGGTGGTATCCCGTTGCGTACCCCAACCGATAGTCTTTCGATCGGGCTAAGCGTGATTCGAACTCACAATCTCTGGCATGCGAGTTCGATTCCTTAACCACTAACCCACAGCGGCTTATTCATATATCAATCGATATAAAAGAGATGGACAATGAAGAAAACGATATGGTTTTATGTATTTACATGTGTATATGTGTGTATATATAAACATTGAATTGAAGAAAGTTAAGACTCAACGCAAGCTTTTGGAACTCTTTTCTTTGTTCCCATTTAAATGTCAACTGAACAGACTATAGGAGCCGTAGTTCAAAACATATAACAGCATTTAAAGATGGCTCTTGCTCAAGGCGAGCTTTCGTATTTTCTGCTCCTTCTTTTCTGAAATGATAAAACATACATAAAAGACCTTTCACTCCAACTCAATCGTTGCCCCAACTGATAAAATAGCTAAATCAAGGACTTGATTGGGTATTGATTAGGAGACATCTTCCAGGAAGGGTGCCAAGTCGGTCCTTGCTCCGAATAGTCCAACTTACTCCCGTTGTATAAGGTTTATGTCTGGCGACGTTAATCACATTGGAAAAATTACTCCGTATCGTATAATTGTGTACAAGAAAGACAACATTTTTTTGAGACCAGTTTAATGTAAGGAATTAACTGGTAAGTGCAACCCCTTACTCATAGCTTATTTTACTTCTTGTTTCAATCCAGTCATTGTAAGCTCTAGTATGACCTTTTATCTATCAGTCAGGCTTTCAGACGTCTTCGGTAACGCCACATATCAAGAGCGTTAAGCGGTTTTACAACCTGTTTCTTTCACCAATTTTTAGAACGTTGATGATAATTTGATCAATACATACTTTACATAGCAACTAAAGGAGATACATATCAAAAGTGGGTCATGCTTTATTTCAATTCTCAACCTCCTCGTTCTCTTTCGCATAAGATTGTGCAGTAGCTCTGTCTGTTCCTTCAAAAACTGCTCAACTTTATCCGTCATCAACTGATTTATTACTTAATTATTGAGTACCTCTATGATGGATTTTAGTTCAGAGTCATTCCTTTCTCTTGGCCATCAGATTTGACTCAAGTTTACCTCCCGTCAAACTGTAGGTCAACACCTCTGCCATTCAAAACGTTTGGATTCCAGTGCCGTAACCACTGGGGGGCTGGGGGGCTATAGCCCCCCAATAATTTTCAAGGTGATTGAAAGAATGTTCAC
>JAAAKL020005209.1:0-19678 GCA_010016065.2 Carybdea cf. marsupialis auct. non (Linnaeus, 1758)
TGTCCAAACACAGGTACAATCCATCCGACGGGCTTCTTGAGTTTCCGTCTCCCCAATTTCCCTCACATGGACTGGGTTGGCCCCGTGACTATGGTAAAGAGAAGTTGTCAAAGCTTCCCAGCGCGGTCGGTGGTTTTCAAATCGAGCTTTTAGACCACACGGTCATACGCTCCATGGACATGTTACTACTGATGACATAAATCACGTGACCATACTGAAAGCATCTACAACTGCTCAATAGTACGATAAATCCATAAATCGCCCAACAAAAGACGTTTCAGAGTCAATTAACGGCGTCAATGTCAATAAAACTAACGGGTATTATTTCTTAAATAGCTGACTAGATACGATCCAAAATATCCTGATTTGCTTTATTCTTCAGAGCCTCTTTAAACAATAAAAAGGGGGAGCTCATTGCTGTAAAAGGTTCCTTTAAAATATTTGCACTAGGTGACTGTCACGTAATATGTGAAGACCTTACCCACTGCTACCTTCACTGTTGCATTCCTATCTCCGAAACGGCGACAGTATGACTACAGCCTTGAGACTCCGAAAGGAGACTCCTTTTGGTCTTAAATTTCTAACAAATACCAAGAAACAACCTATCGAATGGGATTGAAGGGTATGAGTTCATATGACAACGACTTACCCAATGTCGGGCACCTCATCTTCAATAACGATGTCTTTAAAGTCCAATTTACTTTTAGCTGCTAGAGTTCTAGACAAAACTTCTTGCCTCACCTAATTTGACATTGAAACAATTAGCAAATGAGTATACATAAATACGGCGCAAGTAAGACTTCAGGTTCATGGAAATGAGTAACCGGAAAGAATCTTGACACCACCATCATTTACCAGAACTAGTGGAATATTGAAAGATATTGTGCATCAGAATACGATGATGGACGGCCGCCCGAAACAACACTAATGAACATCATCCGCTGGCTACTATAATGTTTTGTACAAGGCCTGGACACCACTTTAATCTCAAGTCAAATGCTCACCACTTCTCCCAGTGCTCCAAATACCACTCATCCCTAAAAAAACTGGATCGAGCATCTTCCGTCTGAAAGTGAGGTCAATCGTTGGACCCCATTTCAGTCCCCATCACACAAAGATTATAAACAATGTCACGCAACATGGCGGACTTTCCCGCACTATTTTAACTAATGGGGGCCAGTACTCGTGACTACACATTTTCGTAGTTGGAAACAATGGAAAGCTCGATCCAGTCTTTTTAGAGATCAGTGACTAATACTCACTTCATCAACTCGTGTACACAATGAGTTGAATAAGTTAAATCAGCCATTGATCTCCTCTATTTTATAATTCTGAACCTTCATGGTACAAAGTGGAGTTACTCGTATCCTTTCCTGCCCTTCTAATTCTCCCTAAATATTAAGGCCTATCTATATCTTATCGGGGTTGTATGGTGACAAGCATTCTTAATGCAGACTAGTGACCCAACGAAAACAAAATTTGTCTTTCATCTAAAATAATAAGAGAGAACGTGTGCGTGTGTGTGAGCGAAATAGGCGACCACACCGCTTTCCCTGTCATTATGAAACTTTGTATGGACACTCTCCTTGACAAGGGGCAGGTTATCAGCGGGTTTGCAGCCTCAGGGACCGGTCTCAGAGGCCGCCGGATGCCAAAAGTGGGTAAAAGGTGCATTCCCAGACTTACTGGAGATGTCTTATGAGCGTTTTTTACGTGTAATCTGAACGTTGCAGTGTACATATATCTATTGTATGCAAATTGCATTGGAAACGTTTTATGAGCGTATTCCAAGCTGGTGACCTCAAGCATAACTACCCCTATCCCATTAAAGACTTTCAAGTTCATTGACTGTTTGCGGGAGCAAGGGCAGAGCAATGTCTGTATGTTGTCGTTTGTCAACGCAGCATTCCTACACATACAGACAAAGAACAGCTAAAAACCGACATCTGCAAGGAGGTCCTCTTCAAACTTTTAACTATTACTTTAAAAGAAGGAGGTAAGAGTGAAAAGAGCTCTAAAAATGCAAGAGGAAGCACACAAGCCGGTTGATCATACTTGAAACAAGTATTGGTCTTAGTGTTCTAGTCAGACACACCTGAGTAAGGAATTTCGTGATCATCGCTCGATGGGCTTCTCTTCCTTGTTCTTGCTCTTCTTCTTGTTCACCTTCAAGTCTCTTTTCATACGCCTTAAAAACAGATCAGAGGCACTACGTTAAAAATAATCCTAAACAAAACACGAAACTGTCAAGTCATCTAACATAATACCTAGTTCATTCGCTTATGTCCCACAACGTTAATTTGTCTGGCCTAGTAACGTAGAAATCACGTCTGGCGACCGTAAGAACATTGTGTCGGAAGGAATAACTCTCCACCCGGTTTTTAGTCACTAATTTAGTGTGTTACTGCCATTGTATTATTAGACGGTCATCAACAATGGCTGTGACATGTAACTTTTCTATCTTCCGTATTTAACTTCTACTCACTTTCCCCTCGGTGAAAGTAAAGTACACCGCCTTTACATAGTATCCTTTCTATGTTTTGGCATATTCAAAAACGCTCTACAATTGACATCTACCCTGAAGTTCAGGCTAACTGTAAATGATTTTTTGCTCATCAACTACAATTTGTACGGCAGCTTCACAAGGTGCTAACATCGTTTTTCGCCATCATAACAACCTCTCAATTTTAAAGGCAAGGTTGAATACATGATCTCTCCATAAGATATTACAATCGAGACCGAGCCTCAGGGTCCCACAACCGTTTCAGCTGCTCTTACAACTCGGTAAGGCTGCTTCAAAGAAGCAAAGTATTAAGGCACCCGCGATCAGCAAACGAATTCATGGTATAAAAGAGTTACAGTGGCACATTACTTTTGAGGTAGATGGTATGGTTAAGTTTGAACCCTCTGACTTCTCGAAGAAAAGTGAGAAGGAAAGGCGTCACTAAGCTGTTATATTTTGATTAGCTGATTACTCCTTTAATAAACAATTTCAAATCTCTAAAAATAAACACTAGTTGATTTGCGAGAGTCTGAAAACAGCTTGACCAGAACCAGACAGTAACTTCTATAAACTTCTAAATTGCTATTCGTTAATTATGCCCATCGTATTGACTTACATCGAACACGTTATCTTTGACATATCTTTCATCTGTTGGAATCATTTTCATGTTTTTAAATTCTGGAACCTACAGGACATAAGAAATGGCACGATATGCATAAAAATCTTCTATCATAGAACATGAACTCTTGCGTCGCTTTGAGTGAGCAAGACAGGTATCCCATCTGTAAAAAAGTTCGGGCCAAGAAACAACTAAATGACAGCAAGGGGGTGGTAAAAATAAATAGAATTAGTAATGGAGGAAGGTGTGAGTTAAATAAGAACTTGACTGAGTTAATTTGAGGACGAAATAGCGATAGAGTATTGGATGACTTCCTTACGGGAAACCTGGAATGATGGGAAGAAGCAGGCGGAAAGGATAGGGAATGGGGGCTGGGTGGAAGACGAGGAAGTTTAAATAAATCGTGCATTAATGTCTTAAGTTCCCTCGCTACAAATTCCTGGCCATGCGTAAGAAACAATAAATCTTTTTAAAATGTCACCTACTCTCTTAGATCGTAAAAAGAAGTTTCTTTGGATATGGGTCTAGTGCTGACAGTCTGACGCTCTGGTCCAAAGACAGTTGAAAGAGCAAAGTACAAGGTTAACATAAATTAATAAACGACCCCCTCGTCCCCCCCCCCCCCCACACACACACACACACACACGCACATTGAAGTGCTGCCTTATACATTTATTTATTTCTTATTCATTTACTTATCAATTATTTACTTTTTATATAAATCTATAAATTCAAGAGGATAGCAATAAACAGCATTCGAGCTAATAAAATTGTGGCTCCTGCAAATACTAATTAACTGACTATTACAAAGCTTAACAATAGAATAAAAAACCTAAAATAACTACATATGCATTAAAAGAAAAACAACGGACGCAAATGTATACAATAATATAGCTGATCGATTGCTGCTAGCTAAAAAATTGTTGCCGCGTAAAAACTGTCTAATGAGTCTTTTTGCTTTAATACAAGTTGGGCTGTTCTATACCTTTAGTTAACACTAGGTGAGATACGATAATAGCAGTTGTTGGTCATTACATTACTTGAACATGTAGTACAGTAGATAATGCCATAATTGTATCATTCGTAGAAGTCGAAACGTAGCTTTGATGATTTACTATCACATCAAGGACACGGTCTATTTCGTCGATGTGCAAAACACTATCAAAGATGATAGTGAAGCGAGGACAGCCAAAGAACTGATCCAACAACATCAGCGGTTTTCTGCCCTTGACGTTATGTTTATATCCGCTAACAGAATACACTGCACGAAAATGAATCATTTAGTTGCCTTATACTTTTATTCTTTACTTTTACTCGATGAATGACATGGGAAGTTCGTATAATTATCACATTTTTTGTGACGTATAGGATGGGCTGCATGGAAACATTGTTACCTTTTTACAGCACAACTATGACCATTAACAAAATAACTGTGTTACAGGTACAAGCCAAATCACATATCAGTACAGCAGAAGAAGGAAACACTATTCTGTGAGTCATAACAAGGCCGAAAGAGTGGGAGAAGTCTTAAGTTAACAGCACTAGACGGTACTCACTGACCATCACTGACCTTATTCCTGTGATCCTGATGCTAATGCTACTGTACCAGAAAGTGATGGGTTGGCACTGTAGCATGTAGTTACAAAGTTGCGAAGTACTCACCCCTTTGTCACGGAGACGTATCAGCTTAAAACGTTTATTATTATCTAGGTCCTCATCTGTAGCAAAGTCGGTTTCTGCTTTCAGCTGATCCAATCTGAAAAACTGTGGTGCGGAAGTCCCTCCTTTGGAAACATTGGCGAACTATAGAAGGTAAACGCAATAGAGAATTAACATCATATTTTTATATGTTTCCATTAAAGAGAGACAGATGAGTGAAGGTTCCGCTGGAACACATGCTAGATTTATAGGCGATACCCCTTCTCATCTGTGAACTATGCGCAGCAACATCTATGTGCAGCCCGATCATAAACAGTGGGACCTTATCTCTTGGTCATATAAGACTACAGAAAGCAGTTTACATATATCCATTGAAGTACCATTCTGTTTCGTATAATATATCCAACATTTATTTGTACTCATTTCTCGGTGCCTTCTATTCACAGTTGATCATTAATAATAAAGATAAAGTGACATTAAAATAAGTAATATTAGTAAGCCTCAGGTTCCTTGGGATACAATGGAGGATTTGACATAAGTAAAAATGTGGCATAATTTTCATCCAGAGCAACTTTAGGATAACCTGTTTCTATCCTGTCTTCTTTCATCTGCTCATCTGTTGCCCTCTCTACACAGACATCTTTATTTCAAAAGTTTTATTATCTTTTTAAGCGGGGGACGTGGGTGGTTGGGTTGTGCTACTAACTCGATTGCTCACAATGCTAATTTTTGGCATCGGTGAAACAATCGACTTGAGTATGCTACCCTATCTTTTTGTTATCCCATGAGGGCATCTCACCAGATACTTCAAAACTCTGCTTTCAAAAATAACTAATTATATCACAGAATGTGCTTAAACAAGTATAATTGCCATAACGTGAAATGTACAACTTACCTTTACAACATCCAGTAAATTAGCATTGGCTGGATCGTTGGGATCAAATTTGGCTTTATCTGCAAAAGAGTGACGATAGAAACTATGGCTACATGTCAGTACAAACTTTATAGAGTATTCCATCATGACAGTATATACTATGTGATATATCATGGTATATCACGGTAGCTTACTTTCATTCGCTACCTTCTTATTCTGACTTATGTCATAGGTTAGTTTTTGTAAAATTAAACTATGATGGCTCATTCATCGTAAAAAGTAAAATTATATACGACGGCAAAAGGCTATGACCGCATTTGTTCAAGTGGACATACGCCAGCGACTAAGTTGAAGTTCTGGGTGTGTCTGCCACCTACGTCATTTCGCGTATGAGATGAAATCAGAGTCCCATTCAAAGGACTAGAGGCTAGAAGACTAGAAGCAAAGCTATATAAAGACAGTTGGTCTTGACTTTCCCTTCAGTTGTTTGTGGAGAGGCCCGAAGATACTTACGAATAAAGTTGTCGGATCTATCTCCTGAAGCAAACGCTCACTTCGCCTTTTTGGAAACCGTTACTCCTTTACAACGAGGATTGAATCAAGTCTCGAAAGAAATCTTATCTTACCTACTGCTATTGAACCCTAAAGCCATCATCAATGAACAGTGTACAGAAAACTATTGTAAGTAAATAACTGATTATTGTGCGTAGTTGGAATCTACTAATTAATGTAAAGAACAATTATTTTATTTGTCTCGTTACTGTTTCGTCCGCTTTCCGCCATTTGACGTTTTACCCTTTGCGGCGGCTCTGTAACAGTACCATTACAGATTTTATACAATTTGATTTTTAAGCAATGTTCATACCTGAAGTAAGGTAGGCCCAGCCTAGCTCGTTGCTAGGCTACCCTTCCCAGAAATTATTTTTCATTGCTGAATCAGAGCTGTCCCAATCTCATCTCGGTGTTAATCATTTGCCGGGGCGGGCCCTTCAACATCACCGGACAACGCAGCACTGGGCAACGCTGGTTACCATTACTAGAACTTAGAGTTTGTAAGCGAAATTTACACGAAGAGGGTCACTCCAATTAAATAGTAAGGGCGTACGCTCGTAGCTTTTCTTGTCCTATTAACAGAATCATTCTAAAATGAGTGTAAATTACTTAGGCTAAGAGCAAATCTAGAGACAGGATAAAGGGTACAAGGCAGAACGTGTAAATTTTCTCTCTGTCTATATGATATTTGCTTCCAGCGTTGTAATGTAAGCGGGGATGAACGCGGGACAAGGAAAGTCACGCCAAGCACAAGCCCAAACTACTATGTTTTTTAAGGCTTAACTCCTCCCTTGAACACTGTTACTTTTTCATCTCTTTGCTCAGAGGGAGGAAAGTGTAATAGGGCAGCAAATTAGATAGCCTCAGTTATTTTAGCATTATTATACAAATTTCTTCAAATTATCCAAAGTGACTTCCGCCTAAATTGGGCTGCTTGGCGTATAGACTGGCCATTAATTATGAGTGGCGCATTTTTAACCTGCTTATAATTTTGAGTTGGCTCAAAAACATGGAACAGCTGCTTTATAATCGTAGTGTGAAACGCTTGTTAAAATATTTCTCATGATGGCATTGATTATTTTAAGACATTGAAAGTTAAAACTTTTATCTTCATTTTTAATGGAGTCTTTAGTGAATCGGAATATTGGAGATACAACAGCCAACGTTCCAAAATGCTAAGCTCAAAAGAATAGAGGTTTACCTGCTGATAAGCCAGAGATATTCTCAATGCAATTACTGATATTTTTTTAGAGGGGGGGGGGGCTCAATTTATAAAAGAGACGACCTACGTTGCTATCAAAGTTGCTATAAAAGTTACCTTCCCTACTAAATATGGTAGATAAACATTTGAGTGCAACAAAACCTTTATCTACTATTACTGGAAACTGTGTTTATGTAATGAGCAAAGGTGTAGATGCTATTGCTTTGGGTTAGAATCTGATCACCCCCATCTTACGTTTCTACTGCTGAGAGCTAATTCCCAAAATTTCTTAGTAAAGGATTTCAGATTTATAGAATAAAAGCGTAGTTCCGTGGGAAAACAAGACCTGATTTAGTATTTTAACCTGAGAAATACCAGGTTTTCTTTATTGTAGCATGCGGCGCTAAACGATTCCGGCATAACATTGGATTTTGCCAAGTAAGCTTTCCCCTCTTATCAGAAAAAGCGTGAAAAGTACTGATTTGAACTGTGAATTTCACTGTCTTATTTGCGATGTTTCATATCTGACTACAAAGTTTTCTACATTAAGGCGCGGGCTTGGAAAGGTAACCCCTCTCTAGGACCAAGCATGAATCCTATCCCTGCCACACAAACCTTGTCCAGTTAGAAGGATCAATAAGTTTAAAAAACGCCTTCATGAATTTGTTGAACAAACGAGGATAAATGAATACTGTTTGCACATCTGTTATGTATACGTGAGGTCGAACACAGGTACTACACCATGAGGGTAGCTTCTTATGAATATATTGAGGTATGTAACTGAGAAGAGAAGAATATCTTCAAGTATGAAAAGAACATATAGCGATCCACTCACATCCGCAGCCATAAATTACAATTTCTACATCTAACAGGAAATCACCATTACATACAAATACATATAGGACTGGGTGCAAAACTAATTAACATGTATTATGTAATAGAAACCTATGTTTGTTATAACATCATCAAAGGAGTTAAGTAGGATATTTTTATTACTTTTATAAGGAGGTAACACGGAGTTAATATCAAGTAAGAGAAACGCTTCTTCCTGACTTGCAAGAGCTCTTTTCAAGAAAGTGAAATTCAGTCTTCACGGTCGTTAATTCTCCTATAACAATATCATTGGTAACGTCAGTTCTTGTGCTGTATCGTGAGATTGGTACTTCATCATATTTTACTATATTGAATGTCACATGAAAGAAACCAGGGAAATGCAGTGTGAACGACATTAGCTGTATTTCAATTGCCATTTAAAAGCTGCTAATGAAGTTCAAAGGTCACAAAGCACATATAATAGTGAGGTTTAAACTGCAAGAAAGTTTTTATTGAAGCCTAAAAAGCATTTTGGCTTTGAGCAAACGTTCTAAGGTAAAGGACCGTTAAAAGTTTTAAACTTAAATAATTTTATTTCCTTCTAAACAGAAAGACTCATTGTGATTATGAGAGGATGATGTAAATCTGCACGAATCCGCCATTGCACATCCTTAACCCTTATCCCGGCTGACTGAAGGGATTTGTACACCCTTCCACTCTATACTTCCCTAATACTTTATGAATAACTTGTAAATGGTCTTAATACCCCTCAAATTTAAGCAGTAGTAATTTTAAAGAAAAAAATTTCCAACTTTTGCTAATGATGATGTCACAATTTCAACCTACGCTGAGTCAATGACGAATTGCACAAATGTCTTGGGGTAAAAACACGCTGGATAAAGCTGCTTTTTTCACTCATAAAATGCATTACATGTACAATACTTCTTTTTACTTCATTCTACTCTTGTTATCTTTTAAATTAAGCTTATCTCTTACGTTTTGCTAACACATCGCTAATTCAACAATGGACTATAGAATGGCATTAAGGTACTTCAACTTCTGGCTTTTGTCTGATGTCATAACCTTCAATGTCAAAAATGAACATATTATCCTTTAGCTAGAAGATAAATCAACATACTTGCTAAGCTTCATATTTAGGCTACAAGTATTTACAGAGTTATTAGCATTGAAATAGCTGCGTGCATTCTGCCCCCCCCCCCTCCTTTCCAATTTTTCGAACCTCAAATACCCCAGTCTGGATAGGGTTAATAACAATATAATTGAAGAAATGCCATGTACTCAAAAGTACATAGATTCGTTGACTGCATACTTACAGACTTTGGTCTGATTGCAGGTAATGGACAACCGGCTGCCCATTATTGCTGAAAGTCATGTTAAACGTTTGTGTAATACGCTGTAAAACTGCTGCAGAAGATTATTTCTTAATAAGAAAACCAATAATTGCAGTTAACTTATTAAAGGACGCAGCCAAAAACAGACGTGTTTTAGAGATAGTGGTGAACCGAGTAAAGTCAAAGTCACGGACAAGCTTAGTAGATAGATAAACAATATCCAGCGCATGGTGTCTTTCAAACTGTTGTGAAAGAAATGTTAAGGAAGTAGAGTCGATTACAACAGTCGTCACGCCAGGAGTCTCTCTTTGGGCGGTTTTAAGCTATCCCAATTCCAAGCTCAGTGTAAGAAAAGTTATAGTTATCGAGATTTCCAGTTTATTGCTGTAACATTCCTCAAATAAAGCGTTTACGGGATCAATATGCCACTCAAAATATCAGCGTTTACTTCATTTAGAAAACAAGAACCCACAGCCTCTTTTCCATTAGAACCTACAACATCAACAAGCGTCTATGTTCTTCATCATTAACAGGAGTGTCAGCCTGCAATGCTTTTTTTTTATCCCTATTTATAACTGTAAAATTATTTAACGTTTGACATAAAAAGGCTATTTAAGAGTTTATCAAATTTTATGGGAAAACTGAACTTAGTAAGATGTATGAAATCCTTCTAGCTTTCCATCGGTTTCAGTTCAAACTATATGAACTTCATTAAAAATTTGAAGAAACAGAGCTGTTTCTTGCCTCATTTCAATTCATAATATAGAGTCCGAGTGTGACCTTTATTTTAAACAGATGCCACTCGAACATAAATATAAACATCTGCTTGTTACATTTGATTTGTACAGTTACTGAGATACTGCTTAAGAAATGAATGTTATCCTAGGGTCAGTTAAAACTCTTAAACATTTACTCTACTTTGCGTAATGCTTTGTATTTAAATTTATCCACAGATTAAAAAACACATAAACTCCAAGTTATTTACAACATGGATGCAGATCGCTGTATGAATGTGGGGAGAAGAACAAAAGGATTTAATACGTGTACAATTTGACATTTCTGGGCCCCAGAGTAGGGGAGGAAAACAGCTGTTGCCCCTATCCTTAAGATTGAGGGGGACGAATTCTCCTGTCCCCTCAGAATCTATATCCGTGATTTACAGTACACCTCCTACTTTTCATCTTTCAACTGGTGGGGAAAGAAAAAGAGTATTAGTAGTTAACAAGAGTATTATGCTACTTTATTATCACTTCCTAAACTTCGGCAACCTACACTTTAGAGGTTTCAGTCATTGCTGTTAATTAATGTACTAGAAGTGCTAGGATCTACAGAAAACCAGCATCATCATTAACATAACTACCGTTTTCTCCACTCTGACATTGTAGTATCTTGGTTACCTTAGACACTGTCACTTAAATTAGCGAAAGAGGGGGCTTTTAGCATTAAAATTTCTCTATCAGCAGTCAAGAAGCTTGACTGCAAGGAAGATAACTATCGGTGTAACTAATATCTCTTATTTACTCAAATAAAATGGGAGAGAAACCATGTTAAATAGGCAAATTGGGTTAACCTTTTCATGAAGCTCACTTGGTGCGTACAGATTTCTACCGTTTGATTGATGCGAAACAAAATCATGCATCAAAGTTTCAGATTGGTTTCTCGCAAACATAGCAGCTTACAAAAGTTTGTACTCTTTTCGGTGGTTATTCTGCAGTTTCGTTCTCAGTCGAATGTTAGGAGAGAGTAACTTTTAAGTGAAGAGATCCTATCTGAGCAGTTAGAGATAGGCACAATTGCATTACAGATATCCTAACTGGAAGTAAACAAACTTCCGGGCATTCTTGAAATGGAGACATCGTCAATATATAACCTCTCTTTCTAAGAAAAAACCCACATCTATTACAAATGCTCTATACCCTTTTTGTCTTGACACCCTTCCTGAGCAGTAAGTGACACCTGTTGTAGGAGACTTGCCATGATGACCTGTATTTGCTGCTGTGGCAAACACTGCACATTGCTTTCTTTACTAAATATGTAAAGTGATAGGTATGGAAAAGTTTGCAGCTAATTTGGAAAAGAAGGTTGCGAGGGTCAGATCAGAACTTTGGGAGACCCTAGTTGGCTCCAAGCGGCTGAAAAATTCAGTTTAGGGCTCTGAAATAAGTGTTTTCTAATGTAAGAAGTTGGAAGAAATATGAAAAAATCAGGGAAGAAACAAGAGTCTGTAAAAAAGGGATATTCTTTTCCTCCGAAAGCTTATTTCTTCTTCCCTACGCGAGGGGCGGCGGCGGCGGCGCTGTTTTTCAGAATATTCACCATTGAAGATAGTACAATTTGATGAGGGAAATGTTTTAACTTTAAATTTAATCAAATGAGAAAATTAATTATGGATTAAAGAAAACAAAACCAGAAATGTAAGAAATATACTGAACAAAGTATCTAAGGGGCATCAATATGTAAATAAATATTGCCACTTTTTCCTTTAATATGCACACAAAATGCAAGGAAATATGAATTTTCGTCCATTGAGAACATCATGATCATTATCCTTACTTTTAAATATATTTAATAAATTCCATTTGCAATATCAAAGTTACGAAAACCACAAAAGGTAATATCTCTACCTATAACCTTTCTAAAATAATGAAAAAAGTTTGTCACTGGGGTGGGGTGGAAGAGTACCCAATACCTTTATAGGTTCAAGGGGATCGATTGCCATACCTTGTCAGTCACTGGAGTCTTCCACACTTAGAAGGGGATCGATGTATCCTTACATAAGTTATTATAATAATAGCTATTGTTTTAAAAATGTTCGCTGCATTCCGATTCAAAGTTGAAACTTCAAATGTTGGGGTATCAAGAGACATTATTTTTCTAATCAAATTTTGAGCTAGTATGGCGTACTTATTTTTGCTTGAGTGTAGGGCCTAGGTGTGCGGTACGTTTCCACTATTCCTGTCATAGGCTACCCCATACTATGTCACACACACTAATACTCGAGCGCCGTGCAGTGCGTAGAGCCAACTTGAAACACAAGTGCTCGCCAGTGCTGCCGAACGGCAGCGAGCTGCTCCGCTTGAGATAGAGGTACTACACAGGATCGCAGATCTTTGGAGACGACATCGAGTGCGAGGTACGGTGCACCTCGAGGACATCTCCATCCTGCTGCAGACGGACTAAAATCCAGGACCGCGCGGGTTGGATGACTCGTAGGCAGTACGCAGGATATGTCCATACCATCGCACCCTTCTTTGAGCGGTTAAAACTGAGATTGGAGGTTGTTGCGTCCGCTCAAGTAGCTCGTTGTTCGTAAATTTTACTTTATTCAGATCTATGACATTATGTTGTACAACCAAGTGGCAGTCAAACAACCCATGCAAGAAACATTGAAAGTGTCTCAGTTTCAAACATGAACCTCTCTTAAGGAACCTATGACGTCATTGTCCAGCTTTCAGTGTTGACAACAGTGACAATGAATACGGAATGCACGGAGCGCAATATAAACAAATCCTAGGACTGCTTTTTTAACATTTTTAGTCTTCTCCAAACAAGGCAGATCGACAAATACCAATGTTTAGGTAACTAAAGTTCTGACGTTTACGTCATGAGCAGTGCGAAGATAATCGATCAGGCTGTGCTGTCAGTCCTGTCCTTTTCAAGTCAGTATGGCAAGGAACATTCGAGGAGCTATAGTGCGCACAATTTGATGGGCCCACCGTCACGATATCCAAGCTATGGGGATTTCACAGAAGCTGCTGTACTGGTAAGGTAACTTGAAAAATTCATTTCGGTAGCTGTTGAAAACGTGAGATTTTGTGTACAAGCACCCGATGTAGGCACTACTATTATCACAAATAGCCTACTTCACTTAACCACCATGTCGCCTTCCTGTAACAATAAGGAAGTTTTGAAATGCTTTTGACATGGAAGCAAGGTAATCTTCTTTCCATTGAAACCCTATACCTTTTGCTTGCAGTAGTTACTACGTTATTGCACAGAACTTTACGGCTTGGCTTTTCTTCGGGGACTGGAGGTCGAGGGTATATTGCCGAATCCAAGGATACGAGTTTATAGTCACCCCACATTAGAGCACAATATAATCAAAACTTGGCATCAGTGATTTGCATAACACACATTAATAACGTTTGGGCCCGTTAGTAGGGTAGCCTGATTATGAGACTGAGCTTTTTATGTATCCAATGTACAAAAGATACACTTCAATGACAACAAATAGAAAACAGCACCCAGCCCCAATAAGGTTAACTTGAGCAGCAACAATTTTTAGGAACATTGAAGGGCCCCAGTTTGGCATCCTCGTGGATACATTTCCTTGTGGTCTGATGCATGAATACTAAGTAGGCCTAGCTACTGAAAGGTCAGATCGTTTTAGTGTGCCATACATCAGCATGCAGCAAATAGTTAGTGGAAGTAATTTACTTTTATATGTTGCCACCTCCCATAGTACTGGATGTTGGAACAACAAATTTTGTTCACAAGGCAATATTAAACTTTCACAAAAGAAGGTGAACCATTAGATTTAAGGCATTTAAGAATAATGGGAATAGAAGCAAGCTAGCTATCACAGTAAAGATAAATATAGCATAGAAGAGATTCAATGAGCTAAAACATATCCCATGTTTGGCTAATGACTGGCATTGATTATGAAGGTTATAACATATGTGAGGGCCATCATGGTATATGATGATAGAACTTTAGGCAGTGCAGAGAAAGGACTGTTACCAAAAATACACAGGAAAAGAATGTGTAATGGCAAAAGCAGAAAACATGAAGATTAGGTCAAAGACAGGAATAGATTTTACTGTGAGAGAAAGTGGTTTAAGATGATATGTTCATGACCCTGGAGGAGAGAGGGAAGTAAAAAAGGAAATCGTTATAGATGTTGATGGGAAAAGAGGTAAAGGGATACCATTAATGAGGTGAAGAGAGAAGATGAGAAATGAAAGCATCAATATCTGATTGAAGGAAGAAAATGCAAAAGACCCCAGGAAGTTAAAAGCAGCCCTAGTTGTAATTAGAGAGCCCATGCTAGACAAATGCATACTAGAGGTCATTCATGACAATGATGGTGATGTCCATGGAGTTCTTCTGTATAGTCTAAGCATTATGCATGACATGTGAGGAAACTGCAGAGCCATTATGATATGACCATTCCTTCCAATCACACAGTATAAAACATTCCAGACTAAATAAACACAGTTGTCACTTTCCTAAGTGTTCCTAAGTGCCTTTGACTAAATAAATTTTGTGTAGTCTATGAGGGTTATGCATGACAGTGCACTTTATGCAAGACTTTGCATCAGAGTTCTTGAAACAGTGTATATTTCTTTAGTGGTCTGGTTCCTAAATTTTACATATTTTTACCCTCAAGATCAGTATGAGTAGATACATTGATGTTTTTCTTAGCATTGATATCAGGAGTAGCATTGAGACGTAGGGCCCTATGCCATGCTCCATCTGATCATTCCTTAAACTGCCACAACATGAACATAGCCCCAGTTCTTCATTTATGTTTAAGTAACTTTGTAGTTGGTCTGTTGAAATAGGAAGCACCAACTTTGAAGGACCCTACTGGCTATGGTTCATGTTTTATAAACCACTAGTTGAATGTACCCATCATTGCTTAGGAATCTTAGGCCTGCAAGTATTTTCGTCTGTATACATGTGTAGGAATGCTGTGGTAACAAAAGACAACATAAAGACATTGCTCGACATTTTCTCTTGCAGACAGATAATGGACTTGGAAAATCTTGAATGAGATATTGATAGTTATGGTTGAGTTCTTGCCATTTGAAGGACTCTTGGCTCTCAAGAGCAAGTTCATAGACTTGGCAAGCTTCATGCCAGCCATGTGTTTGGCCAGCCACTATTCAGCTGATTGAGACCAATGTTCTATTTTGCTCATTATCAGTCATAGGTCACACCTGAGGTCACCTGATTTAAGATGCACTCTTTACCCACTTTTTGCCTCCAACTGCCTGGTAGCCTTAAAGCCTTCTACTAACCTGCCCCTGGTCCCGGAGAATGTCCATGCAATTTCAGCTTCCTTCCTGTCAAAGCTTGCTTTTTAAAGCTTCAGATACCCATGTGATCCACCCCAAGGGAGGTCTGTTGGGCCTTAAACCTGTGCTGGGACTCCCAAAACATAGTTGCAACATTTAGCTGAACATGGCCCAATGGCCAGGAGGAGATGAGGAACATCCAAACAGACAAGCATTTCAATAGTATGTACTAGATATTCAACATAACTAATGCACTATGTTGTGCAGTGGTTAAGTTGGTGTTTTTGGTGTGTGGGATCCTGTGTTTGATCCCTGCCAGCACCACATGCATTCATGTTTATTGAGTTACTATATGTTCTGTTCAATTGCTGATTGTTTTAGAGGACATATGGTACTTGGTGGACAATGGCACCATCTGCTATCCCACGTATTCAGAGGAATGTTGGGAAATTTTTGTCACAGGACTTTGCTGGTAAGGCTATTGCCCCTTGGAGTTTTTATTTAATGTAATTACTTTACTATGTGCAAGAAATATATCGAATAAAATTGATATGAAGTTTTGCACAGAAAACCATGCAGTGAAGGGGTCATGTCATAGTAATTGTGGACACTAAGAAATTAGGATACTATTTGTTTTTGGATAGTCATACTTTTGACTTTTTGATAGTGTCTTATATCCAGCTCAATACCTTGATGGAGCTATGTATTTTCCTCCATTTCTTGTGCAGTGGGCCTTTCAGATGAAAATCATTTGGTAAGAGAGCAGTTTTGACTCCTTAAAGTATTCTGTTGGGAAAAAGAAAACATACCTGTAATGTGCCAAATCTTGGAAGCATCTGGATATGGGCATATCTCAGCCATTTGTGCAGAACAGAATTCTTATTTTGTTTCTAGTCATTTCCTCCCCACCTGTCACTAGCTTTACTAACTGTAGTAACTAGTAAACTGTTGTATCATTTTCCTCTGACCTTGTCATTTACCTTCTGTCGACCAGTCTTTGAGGTAAACTTTTCTCTTTTTTCCTCCCATATTTTTTACCATGTCTTTCTAGTACATAGTTCACAAAGGTTACATCTATAGATTGTTTTCCCATCTTTTTGTCAATCCTGCCTGCCTACACAGGATGCCTTGTACTCATTAGATCTCTTTCACTGAAATCTTATTCTGAAGAAGGACACTGACAAGATCAACGGGACAGACAGGACATTGCTGAGGTGGATTTGTAAAGTTCCACTGATGGACTATGTAAATACTGACTTCCTGTCAAAGAAACTCAACTTACAGCCCATTGAGATGGTTTATTTGCAGTGGGAGGCGTAGGTGGTATGGTCATGTCCACTGGAGCCCCAACTGGATCAACTATGTCCATCTTTGATACTTTGATCATCTTGCAAAATCTTGTATCCACATACCAAATCAGCCAATCATTCCCCCTTGCTTGCTTCTCCCTTCCACTATTAGGACCAGATCATCCACATAAAGATGTTCCCAGGGATCTCCTCTTCATTCTTTTGTTGTTTCCTCCATGACCAGCACAAAGAGTTATGGGCTTAAGGTAGACCCCTGATGCACTCCAATATCTAATGAACTCTTACTATTAGGTGCCAGCTACTAATACTTGAGACTTACACCTTTCATAGAGCACTGTCACCTGCCACACCAACATTTGAAGGACACCTTACCTCTGAAGCTCCTAAAACATTGATTGCTGAGACACCTGATCAAATGCATTTTCAAGATCTATGAAGATTTGCCGAAAATTTCTGTTCTTTTCAATATACTTTTCTTGCATCAATCTGATAATGAACACTGCAGCCATTGTAGACTTTGCTGTCTGGTATCCACACTGGCTTGGACTAATTTTCACAATTTTTATCCAGTACTTTCTCATAAATCTTTATGCTATGCTTCAATAGTCTCAGCCCTTTTTGCCACATTTTCATGTCTCTCACTCCAGTTTCTCCAGCCACCTTTATCATTTCACTTGCTGCCCCTGATAGTAATTTCACTTTCTGGTTCTTTGTAGACTTAACTTCCATTGGCAATGCATGATGTGAAATCTCTTCCACTGGACCCTATACTGGAGTCACCTATTTTTTCTTGTTTTCAAATTCAGTTTTTGACAGAGTTTGAAGTGACTTCTCTTTCTTTTTGCTATACCCTTGCTCTTAACAATGATGTTTTCATTTATATTCTTTATGAAGTTTATACAAACCACACCTTTTTTCAATTGTGCCACTATGTGAAACATTCTGTTCTTTGCCTCAGCTACTCTCTCCACACTACAGCTTTAGCTCTTTGTGTAGCTCTCTTTGCATTCTGCTTCTTTCCACTATGTGTTTCTCTTTCTTCTTCATTTTCTATATGTTGCCATCTCTTGTAGGGTACTTTCTTGCCCAGTAAGCTCTTCTGCACATCCTCTCTCCACCATCATGTTTCTCTTTTTCATTCTCTCCTACCAGTTGTTTCACCACACACTTCTTTAGCTGTTTACCTCAAATTCCTTTCAAGTTCCTGAGCTCTGTGCCATTCTTTCATTAAGCCTCTCTTTATATTCTACATTCAGTACAGAGTCCTTCAGTTTCCACGACGTAATTGAAGGTTTGAGAAATCTCTTAACTTTTCGATAGTCTAAAACATACATCTTTGCATATACCATCCTCTGTTGCTTGAGACAGGCCTCTCCTGCTATTGCTAACCCACATAGACGTATACATGTTCCTTTTCTCACTTGATCACCTCATTTCCAATCATATGTCACTTCTTTGGATTTTCTTTGTCACACATCACTTCATTCATGGTTTTGTACATTCTTGTAACAACCTTTTTCTTTCATTATTTTTTATTCATAATTTTTAATGTTCTTTTTCATGTTTGGAAAGCTGAACAATGTCAGCTTCAAATTGTGCTATAAGTTGTTTAGCCATTCAGCACTGATGTTGAAACCTCCTCATTAAAATCTACTCTTTTAAATATTTTGTGTAGTGCAGGGTTGAACGATATGGGTGATATTGTGTTGCTACAGTGTTCTCCTCTTTCAATCTTGCTCTGGATGCTCAGTTTATTGGTACGGATTTGTACTGTGCCTCCTTTGTATACATTCCTAATATGTTGACATGAAAAGTTGGAAGTGTGTGATGTTATGGTGTGCATAATGCTGCTCCCTGAATACTAAAAACAAAATCATTTTTATAATCCACAAAAGCTATGGACAAACATGTTTCGCATTCTTCACAGTTTCTTGGTGTTTTAGTTATTACTTAAAGATGGTACATTATGCAGTAGCTGTTAATGTAAGCTGCTTGTTCAATTGGTTGCTTTTCATCTGTTGCAGTTTTGGCTCAGTTTTTCAGTATTCTCGTGTGCAGCTTAAATACTTGGTACACCTAGCTATTTTTTCTAATTTAACTAATTAATGTCAACTCATTTTATCTACCTTCTTAAAGATCCTTTTTGCATCTTTTCCATGTTTCTGATATCAGTAGCATGGCCACGAGGGGACTGGGGGGGACATGTCCCCCACTTCTCTGGAAAATCGATCTCGTAATTCTTCCAAATCTGGCCTCAAATTTGTTGTCCTTGCCCACTGGAAGTTTCTGATGAGCTGACGTCATGAATATTTGAGTTATAGTGACGTAGTTTCGGCTTGCTTTGTTTTGCAAAATACCTGTCTAAATTTATTTGGTCTCCCGTTTTCAGTTTTGTCGGCTCTGAGACTCCAATTGGTCCGCTGTTTTCACACTAGGACTAGACGCACAATTAGACAAAGATGTGCAACTTACATTGTAAGAACTCAGTTCACACTGTCGAAGATGTGCCCACGCGGAATAAACCATGCGTCTAGACATAGACTTTGCCTCATAGCAAAAACGGCTATTTTAGCGTTAACTCATTCAAGTGAAATTTGTTCTCTTTTAAAGTTGGATTACTATTTGAAATTGTTTGTTATATGTTGGCATAATCACAAAATATGTCCGAAGACAGGGATCCATAAAAAGAAAATGTAACTGAAGCAAACAGGGCTTTTGTTGTTCAGTCTGGCCCAGTGCAGCCTGAACTGGAATTTCCACAAACAGAGATTGGAG
>JAAAKL020005210.1:0-19675 GCA_010016065.2 Carybdea cf. marsupialis auct. non (Linnaeus, 1758)
CTTCAGCTTCAGCTTTATTGTTAACATGACAAGATTGTGATCACTGCCTATGTCAGCTCCCGGGTACGATCTTGTTTTGCTACCTTTGATGCTGCTAGCACAATTCTTGTCAATAAGAATGTAGTCAATCTGATTTTTCGTAATGTTATCTGGCGCAGTCTAGGTGATCCTTCTAGTAATCTTGTGGTTGTGTATCGTGTTAGCAATCACCATGTTGTGTAGTCTGGCAAATTCCAATAGCCGTAGGCCACGTTCATTGATCTTACCCACTCTATATCTGCCTGTCGTGTCAGACCAGTTTTGGAATGCATTAGTGACAATTTTTGCATTCCAGTCACCCTTTACTATCACGATGTCTTTCTTTGCAGTTCTTTTGATGGTTGACTCCAGAAGGCTGTAGAAGGCATCAATTTTATCATCGTTCGAGGTTGACGTGGGAGCGTACACTTGAATTATTGACATCATCAATGCACATCAAATAATATCTGTTGATACAATATGTTGCGAGCACGAAAACAGCATTTGGAACGAGGTTCGAGATTCAAGTCTCACTTTCGCAAATGTCTTAAGCAAAAAGTGGAGGGCATGCAAGTCACAGTACCACAAGCCAGATTTTTTGAACACTTTATATCAGCTGGCCCTAACCAAATTGATGACAGGGCAGTCATGCTTTAGATCAGGATAATAACGAAGGGACTTTTCGGCTCTTGCAGTACTGAATTTAAGGAACGCTTCAGAAATCAAAATAAATCCTTTAACAATGAAAAATACACTCTTGAGACGGAGCTTAGCTGGTCACATGAAACAAGAACTGTGTTTGTAAGGTTGCAAGACAGACAGTTTGAGATCAGAGTTTTTCCGTGACTTTTTCATGACCAATCAACATACTAAAAATACTTATTCCGAGGGTTTTAGTATTTTATAGCAGATCATGCATAGCTAAAACAGGACTCCCAAACAAACAGTTTTTAAGTTAGTCCATGACGAAATCACTACAGTTTCTGATTAGCAATGTTATTTCCACCAGGAAGACTCACTGACCAAGATTTATTCACCTGACTTATATGCTGTTTTAAAAATTTCCCTGACTTTTGTAGGTTCTCACCGACTAAATAACAAATTGCCCCCATTTCCAGCTTCTTGGGTAACCATTCAGTGGTGAACTCCAAACACGAGTATGCACATGTGTGAATGCATGTTACTCAATATGTTTCGTATTATGATTGACGAATGATTTTTTGAATTTTCTTTCCATGCTCTCCGCTGAAGAGTAAAACTGTATTCCTACCAGCTTTATATCGCCTACATCGCCGCTTCTTTACAACTGCTTGTCTTTTATTCGCCTCCACCTTCCCTCTTCAATGTTACTCTTCTAAAACTTTTAGTTTTCTAGGGGACTTAAAGCACTTATACTTTGTCTGGAGGATTTCAAGCTAGTATATGCAGTTGTTTGTTGTACAGCTACCTCAGTAGAGCCATGCACTTTTCTCGGCTGCCTGTTAAACCATAGCATACATTATTCGTTTGAGGCCAAGGAAAGGCTGCTTACTTTACCCTGCATCTTCACTGGCTTTTTCAACAGAAACAATGAAAGAGACGAGAAAGCGGAAAAGGGGTAAATAGGGCAAAGCTATCGCCATCCAAGACCTCAAGGTTTTAGTAGTCTAGCTCAAATAAAAGATACGCAGGAGTATCTATACTGACCACCGTACAATTGATTTTTAAACTTGCATTTAACAAGCAGCAATCGTGGTCTAGTGGCAAAGGAATCGGACTTACTAGCAGAGGTTGTGGGTTCGAATCTCGACTAGCCCGATATAAAGACTATCGGTTGGGGAAGGCAACGGGAGGTAACCCCTGTAAATGTGCTCTATCTCCAGGAATTTGGACATTCTGGCTGGGCAATAGGCTACGCTCAAAATCGAGTATGCCACAAACCAAATAAATAAAATACAAAAAAAAATTAGCAAGTCCAATTACGATCCCATACCGGTCACAGACGTAACGGTGTAACAAAAATCAACAAACGATTGTATCACAAATATATTTTCATTTTTTGTACTTTCATATTTTAAATGAGTTACACCAAAATGCAAATGCATTTCTACATTAAATTATAAAACATTATATTTGTAGAACTCCATTCTCGTAACCCAAAATGGCACACGTAAATGCCTCCTCACCTCCGACGTACTTCCACTTGTCAAAATATCAACACGTCTTGGTCTGGTTGCCAATAACAATAAAATGATCTACAAAACATGCCCACTTGTTCCATTTGCATTTATATGCAAGCACATCTTCATGAAGTGGTTGATTGATACAAAAGAGAACAAGGAATGTATTTGAGCTAAAATGTACCATATAAACATCATATCATCTATTCGTAGTAATGGACACGCCATTTACGTCATATTTTCGCTTACTTCCTTAACAAACTATGTAAAGAGCTGAGAAATTTAAGTAAGATCTTTTTTCACAGTTGCCAAGGGAACCTTCATGATTCAGAAGAGTGGATCGTGCCACTTTAGAAACTGACATCGTAACAGCTTACGACAGTGCTATTTTACTATCATTCAAAACATGGATATACTATAGAAACCAGTTCAAACTGTATATGTGTATACATAATGAGCACTCATACTAGTCCACTTCGTAAACGGCAATCGTAAGCATTCGGGAACGAGACTCGTGAGGATACCACTAACAAATATTTCTAAGTTTTAAAAAATAATAGAAAATTTAAAAGCTGGTTCCGATTCGCGTTTAACCTTCAACTCTCTTTTATCACAGGGACTCCTTGAGCAGCGTGACAAAACTGCTATTCAATGTTCAGCAGCCAAACGGGCCACTGAATAATGTAAATACTGTGAACTTTACTCTATTCAATTACAGATCCTAACCCTATGAACTATGTGGATCGGGAAAAAAACAGGAAACGATCAGTTAAGTCAAAAGAAGTGAAAATGCACCACAGCACAAAGAAGTATCTTACTACCATGCTGCACTTCGATTAAAATTCACTGCAATAGGAGTACTATAACCTAACAGCGGAAATCAATCAACCAACAGGAAGCTCATGCACATTGCAGGTGAATATTGTGCTGTGGACTCTGCCACTTTGATAGGGTGATTGTGGGTGAAGTAAGAGCACATTAATGTAACCATAAATTAACGTTTAATCGTCCTTGAGATGAAAGCCTAAAGTCAGATTTTGAATACAATCACCAATGGCCCTTAGAATCTCAATATCCACATTGGTCAAGAAAGGTCAGAATGACATTTACGGGCTCTCTTGCGGATAACTATCCACTTTCCACAGAATTGTTTAAGTAGGTATTAGTCTACTTTAACCGTATCATATCCTCTTCTAACCACTTTCCAGTCTGTTTTAATTCCTTCAAAACAGTCCAGAGTCAAACAAATAACTGTCTTGAGCATCTTCTTCATCGATGAGAACTGACCTAATTGCGAGAGATCCCCTGAGTCCCCATTTTCGTAAGTCAACTTTCAAGTTCTGCCGTAGTGTTCTGCTATATTTGAAACTGTATAACTAGACGTAATGAGGTCTGAGAATAAACAAAGTAAGTCCCATTTTGCCATCCCTTGTTACCTTTTTAATCTCTTGGGCACCGGTTCATTGCACTGCATGTTCGGAGTAACCTTTGGCAGCCATTTCATCTGCACACATAAATAATCTTTAAGATGTTCTGGTAGTGGAAGATGTTCAACTACATCAAGCTTGTTGGCTAGTCGACGAAAGATAACTTTACAACACAGTAACTGTAGGGAAAAGTCTGTCGTGTGACTACACAATAGCTTCATCTTAGTTCTCGCAGCCGTGGATGACACTATGGGGTACAGGCACTTGTCCTTCAGCAAATTGGCTGCTACTCCCAAAGGTTCACCATTCCTATAGAAAGACAAAGTTCCTTTCCACATATCTAAATGCACACCAATCACTGTATCCCTATCGAATTTCTTTGCGAAGTACTTTGTTTTTCCGTTGCTGTGGAAAGTTCCAAAGTACGATAAGCCCCAGCTTTCTTCATCCCTACCAATTAAACTACAGTACTGACTTTTGAACTTATCAAGATTGAGACTGAGCGTTCCCACACCTATCATCTGTGGAAGCAAAAGAAAAGAAACAATCAATGACATAGACTATGTGCTAACACGCACATTACTGCAGACGGTAAAAGCTGCCAGACCAGTATCAGATAGAAATTCACACAAATTTATCTTTACAGAAAAGTGTAGTAACTGGCTGATGAAAACTATTAAAAATTCCACGGTATATTTGAAACCATTGCAAATTATTGAAATATGATAAATCGAATTCTTTTAACATCATGAAATTATCTGTTGGTACGTTCCACCATGTGATCATAATTCAGAAATTCCGACCTGGTAACATAGCTGAAATGCGTGAAATGAAATGTTTCGACTTTAGGAGCTTCGATACGTTATGGCGGTGACAACTCCTAAATGAACCATTTTGTTGTTCTAAGGTAAGACAACATACAAAAATTCAATGTAGTTTACTAAATCCAATGTAACGTTTGACAGCGAATATGGGCAAATATAAGTTCTTAATCCTATTCTGGTTGGGCATTTTCTCCCAAGCTTCTGCTTGGAGTCCCTTATGTAACTTCACAATCGTAGATCCCAATGCACTGGATATTTGTATACCTTACGTATTATCCATTGGTACTGAAATAGTACTCCAAGTTTGGTTTTGAATACTGTACTTTGACAAGTGGGGGACTTTTCTGTCAGTGACTTTACATGTAGTAGGAAAAGTTGTAAACATGACTTTTTGAGTAAAACTTTGGTGTCATTGTGGCGCTTAAATTAAGCTACTATCTCTCGGCGCAACAATGAGATGGAATTGTTTGGGTGAAGTACTTATTCAACTAAGAATCTGTTGTGCTATTTAGTTATCTACTCGAATCATTTTGATTTAAAATGGGCAATAGGGCTGTTCCATAAGCCGCTTGGTTTTTAAAAATAATGATACCATGTATTGTCTAGAGAAAGAACGGGGAAAACAATCACTTCCATGTTGGGAAATTATACGTTAACGTAACATTTGGACGCATGGTTTTGTTGCTCGACTACCAGATATAGTTCATAAACGTTGTTCTGGAAGCTGTAACGGTGACTTACGATACGCTGATGGGGACTTTATGGCAAATGTTTCCATCGTTCCGCGGCGAAAGCCTAAATGACGGGATATATTGGATACGAGCTTGTACTAATCCAGATTTTGATTTATATCGTGAAGTATTATTACATATGCATACTAGACTAAATTTGTGCAAAGAGATGCAGTGCATTTAACCAATTTAAGGGAGGCATAAACCTTCGCTTTGGCAAAGTAATCTGCACACCCCTTTGCTGCTTGTGAGCTAATAACATTAGTCTGCCGCTCACGCTCAAACCCCTCTCCCCTACTACCCAAGGATGCTTCGCAGCAAAGTGGCCAAAATTTATGAATCTCATCATCGTCACTGTCAAGAATTCTAGTGGGTTAATAAGTGAGAAAGTACTCTATCCAGTTTCTGGAGGTACTGGCAAGTGGCGGTGAAGGGGAGTATCTTGGCTTTTTCTTCATAAAATTTAGTTACATTTGGGATGATACTCTAGTATGAAATCTTATGTAAATACTCCGCAGTATTACCCATCTAGATTTTTTATTAAATTGTCGGCATTTTCACTGCTGCAGATCGGCCGACAAAAGCGCGGGAATATATATACTATTTTATAAAAGAAAAATATAAACTTTAAACTTTACTTTATTTACCTTAAGGAGAAACATTTGTTCTCGCCAAATAAGGTATTACGTTTAAAGGAATCAAGGGCTGTTTCGTGTAAATAATTGTATGATTTTCAATGTTAAACCTCATACTATGCTAGTATTTCTGTAGGGTGTTTAAATCCCACCGTTTGCGTCAAGTGTGTATTTAACAATCAAAACTATTGTAAAGCTATTTGGCTATGTATCCAGTTAAATTAGTAATCTGATTTTCAATACAGCTTTTCCCAGTTACATATTTTGAATATTTTCGAGCACACCACCCGCCCTTCTTGATCAGAACAGGGTTACATTTACTAACATCGAATTTCCAGACAATGATGCATGTTATTTATGAGCATTTGTGAAATTCAACTGACATTGGGCGGTGCACCAATAATGTTACCATGCATATAAAACGCATTTTCTCAAGGGACAGATTTGTGGTGTGCTATAGAGCCATCTATTCTGGTCAGACATTATTGCTAACGAAGTTCGCTGTCCTCTCTTAATACGGCAGCACAATTATCCTTCTCCAGTTAGATGCGATCTTCCGTTAAACTGTAAAGACTGGAATCAATCCAGTCTTTAATGTCGTTCAAAAAATGATTCTATAGCCTTATCTTCTGCGTGGCTCTGGATGTGGGCCGACCACAATGTCCCGGAACAGACTTCTGTCTCTGCAGGCATGTCGAAAACTCATTTTCTGGGTCCACGTCTCTGCACCGTAGGTTAGAACTGGTCATACTAGTGAAAACACTACCCTCAGTTTCACAACTCTAGGAATTCCCCTGTCCTGCTAATTGTTCACTGGTCCAAGGGTTCTTTTCTTTGCTAGTGCAATTTTATTCTGGTACTGCAGGTATATTTACTCTTACTTTGCTCGTAGCGATACAGCAAATTTTTCACATCTTTTACTTTAAATCAAAGAAAAATATATTGAAGAACATTTAAGCGGTAGCTAAGCCAGCGTATCCGTGTTCAACATTCATACCAGATAGACATCAACCGTAATCTCTCTTCAATGATCAATATCACTAAACCAGTAAAAACAAGCTTGTGGTCAAACGCGTTAAAATGCCCTGCAAATTTTTTAAAAAAGTATAACACCCTCAACGTTTTTTAAACTGAAACTTTAAATACTTTTTTAATTCTTAAGTAGTCAAATTCAGTAAAATGTTTTGATATAATCACGTTCACCAGGTCAAATTTGATTGCTACGGATGCAAGTAAATGAAATGTCTAATTTGCACGTGATTTGTGGCTTTTTCGAAGAAAGGAAACAATATTTTTGTTTTCTTACATTGTGCTTACTGTGTGATGAAAAAGCCTGCCTTCAATTGTTTGTTGTCGCCTTAAGCTTTTCGAACTTGTATGTTTCCTTAAACCATAGGGTTTCATTGATCCGCCAACAAATCTGATTAATCCGACCTATGTGTAATTGTTGCAAATTTTCTGGAAAAAAATTGACAACAAAGTTACCAATGAGGCAAGGAGACTCCAAAAGAAAATAAAAACATTCGTGTGTAAATTACACAATGAGAGATGTACATATTTTATTGAGTAGAAAAGTATATTGCTTCATTTTATAGCATGAGAAATACTGCTTTTAAGAGTAAAAATACAACTGTTTCCCAACCGTTTCTAAGTACTGCCTCTTTAGTGCTTACATAGACCCATAATCGTCCCATCTCCCATTTCTCTGATAGCTGAGACAACACGCCAAACTTTAAAAAATAACATTAAAATGACAACAGTACGTCAGTACCACCACTAATGAGTACTTATGAATGTAGCTTCTAAACTGCAATGTTCAAGTTGTCATTTTTAACGTTGGCATTGGTTTGCATGGGCAATTTTTGTGATGACTAGTATTAATTACCTTAGGTAAAGGAGAAATGTAAACCATCGGTAATCATTACATTCTTACATCTGCAGTCGATTTAAAGCAAAATGTACGTTGACTTTGCGATGAAATTAGTGTGTATAAGTCCAGAAGAGGAAATACTAACAGCCAATTTTAGTGACGCACGTTTCATCTTGAAGGTAACGTAATCACGACGAGATATAGTCAAATAAGTTTAAATATCAATTCTAAAATGATACAACAGTAACCAAAAACAAATAAAGAGTAAACGATAAAAATGCGGCAGGCAAATTGTAGTGCTAAAAAGACGCTATGGAATATCAGTAATTGAATTTTCAGTTATTTTACTTAGAGCAATTAACCCTTCCATTACGCTGATGAGGAAGAGGAAACTAACCAATCGAATTGTAGTATTTCGTCAACAACAGCACGTGCAGAGAGGTCAGAAATCAAGGCCTGACAAACAATCGACATTTCGCTGTGAGAGAACAAGGATTTGACCGCGGCGTTGCGTCGCTTACCCCTAGAAATTGGTTAAACGTTGCTTTGGGGGGACTTTCCAGTCAGTACGAATAGAAACTTGGAGGTGCCTTCTTTATTCCTTTTTGTAAGACGAGGACATATCTGTCGAAATGTTTATGGTGGATCAAGGCATGTGGGGAACTACATCTCAACTCAACGTTGACAAAATAGACAAGAACAAATTCGTGTGCTTACAGTGCACTTGTCATATTATGAGATAACAACTAACAACAAGAGGAAGAAATTGCACACTTAGTGCAATCTTTGTGTCTTGCTTGTACCCATTTTGTACCTGATTACATTCGGCTTTTACCGTCTCGAGTGAACCGTCGTATTTATACTACTGCTTCATTTTTTACATGCAGAATTTTATTGATGGCAGTGGGCAACAGAAAAACATCCAGTTCCTTTTCCTGCTGATGGGAGTAAATTGAAAGCAGCACGCAAATACCCATAACGTAAAGTCGGCGTACTTGCAGAGAAGGAGCATCTGCAAGTTCAAATATCTAAAAGCACGATATACACCGTAGTAGCTAGTAATTACCCTGCTTTGAATGTTTTCATACCAAGTCTGGATGCAGTTTGAAATCTTTCCGATAATAAAGCTGCCAACGTGTTCTACCGTCGAAGCATATTCAGATATATTGCACCAAGGTTCGGTAATCACAGTGACTGTACCCTAATTCCTGATTTATTGTTAAATTCATTGTTGTATGAGAAAGGGAGAACGCAGAAAGACAGTTTACGCAGCATAACGGAAATGAAGCCGTAACAACTTTTGAAAGCTAAACATAGGGGCTGGACCTCTTTATTACTATGGGTTGAACTACTACAGCGAGTGGGCAGGGGCAACTTACAGTTACCAAATGTGTGTACGTTGGGGGTTGCATCGCATCTCTGCTTGGAACAGACCGCGTAATGGTCAATTTCAAACTGAAGTTGTCCATGATTTCATTATGAAATTAATTTTACTGTTTTTATACAGTGTCGTTTTCTCTGTAATGTGGTCACAGATTATGAAACACATGTGTTATAAAATCTCTGATGTGGTCTATATCTTGTAAACACACAGTACGTAAACATTGCCTTGAAGTAGCACCTTATTTATATTTCATAGTCATAAGAGTGTACATTACTCATTAAGAATCAGCGGGACGTGTAACGGCATATTCATCGTTTAGGTACAGTAGGTTTACTGTTGAATACAACTGGCGTCTAGGTGTATCTGCATTTGCTTTAAAGAGCTAGATTGCTATTGATATCCCTTGATTCTCGACTATTCATTTATGAATACAGTAAAAGATCAGAAGTAGATCTGCGTACATTTTTATCCAAAGTACGATTTAAGATAGAAATAGAAATGACCCGGCTTTTCAGAAACAGGAAACCTCGGAGATTTTGTGATGTTTGAGACACACGAAAACCAACATCGTGTGGCCTCTCCATTTTCCTCGTTAATCACCATCACGTAGCCCGTACATACACATCATCTTCAGCTTCGAGAGTGGTTATCTCGAGGATATAACCTCCAGCAAAATAATGTAAACCCTTTTCTCTAGCCCTGGTTGAAATGTTTGCGATATTTTCCAGATAATATCTAGAAATATCGTCAAGTAGTTTCACTAGCGAACCTCCCCACGGCTTCGCTTGATCAGCCATTTTCTCGTTTCTGCACAAAAGCTTGTCAGGCCTAGCAACAGTAACTAAGGAAAAAACTTTGACCAAAAATGGAAGTGTCTAAATTTAACCCTATTCGTATGAAGCTTTTTGGTGCACTTCTGTATTGGTGGTTTTTTATTCAACCTGTGCCAAATAGACATTTTAAGCCCAACACTGTTGAAATTTGGCATGCTGATATTGCAAGATAAGATGTGCCCTAATATCACCAATTTTTGACTTTTTATTCAAATTTGCTGCTGACATCAGCACCTTCTTGCAAAAACACAAACTTTTAAGTTGATTATGCTTTTGCATTTATTTGGCAACTGTTAGTGGTTAGTGTTAGAGTAGGTTGGAATATATCGGAAGCGCGACCGCACCTTTACGGACCAGGTTCAACAATTAAAAATTGCAATATCGCAACATTATTAGAACAAAAGTCCGGCGAAAACAAGGTAGTACCACAGACTGGACTGTCTGAGCATTTTCAAACCGTCAATTGTGTCGTCTAAATAACGAAATGAAATGGCATGTTTTTGGGAAGGTTTGAAGAATTATAGTTCATAGAAACCAACAAAGATATTAGCCAACGCTGGACCCCTTGGCTCCTTATGCTTACCCCATTCTTTTGTTGGTGTATCTCATTATTGAAGTGGAATTCGGCACGACGTGTCACCACCTCCATTAATTCAATGAATACCTCCTCAGGGAACGGCGGACGCATGAGCTCACTCTGATACAATGTGTCGACACATATCTTAATTGTTTCGTCTAATGGAACATTTGTAAACAAGTTACTGATGTCGAAAGAACACCGTACATTATCACGAGAACCAAAATTTTGGTTTTGTATGAATTTAGCAACAGTAAATGAGTCCTTAATACAATTTGCTGAATGAAGGTCGAGTACTGGTTGTAAAATATCTGAAAGCCATTTGGTCATTTCATGTTGCGCGGAGCTAATCAGAAAGCATTCATCGGAAAGGCAATCCTTTCTTATGAGTTTTCGGGAGGCAAATCTTCCGTGGACTCTGTGAACCCAAAGGCCTAATCCTATCGTAAACGTCGACCAGCAAAAGATCCTTTTCGACTTAACTTTTTGCATACGCTGCTCATTTTGGGCTGTGTCATTCTTTTCGACATTACCTAGGTTTTTGGAATTTCCTTGAATCTTCCAGCATGTTATCTATTTTGTTGATGTAATCTTTCTGGTTAAGGATAGCGACCTCTCACCCTTTATCAGGTTTTGTGGAAAGAATCTCTCAGATATTTTAGAGCATTGAAAAGTTCTCTATGCATGTAAAAATTCTTGCGGTAGAGCGGTGCACCACAGAAAGCATGGGCCACATCGCTTAGCCGGACTTTTAGGGAGTTCATTTCATCTACAGAGAAAGATTTGTGTTTGTAAGCTGGCAATAAAGAATTTCAAACTCGGCCAATTTTCTTCTCCTAGCACTTTTACCACCACCAACCTTTTTGTCAAACAGATATTATTCACATTTGTTGATACTTTATGTCTATGGTTATTCTTATTTCCATTTTACGGCACAGCCAGTTTTACTTGGCCAAGTACCAGATAACGAAATAAACAATAAGACGCCAGAAACAAACAAGATGAGGAGATAGTCTATGAGTGTTTGCTATCTCAGAAGCCATAACAACTGCTTTCTTGTTGATAAAAAGGCAGGAAACACATATGGCTATGGAAGTATTAGGAAGAAGATCGACCGTTCGAATCATTGTTCAAGACTGTGCTTTTATGTTAATAGTAGACAGTTACACAAGAGTCACTCATAGACAAAGTTGTGAATGCATGGAAGCAACCGGCTGCATATGGACACTCGATGTAAAGTAATGAGTGTTGTGTTAGCTGAATTCTATGTGCAAACAATTTTACCTCTGTACATGTACCTTTGCTGTAAAGGAGATACATTTGCATTTTTCTCCGACAACTTGACGCAGCACGCAGAACACAACAATTTCTTTTAAAATACCTACTCTTCAGCGCTTAATTCCGGTAGTAGTTTCAGGTAATTTCAAGGATGTTTTAAAGAGAGAATACTTCTTTTGATAACGATTGCTAACTCTTTGGAAAGGTCGAAATAGGTCGTAAACATCATCTAATTTGAGAGGATTATGTTTATTCATTTGTAAATATTGTTTTATGTGCAAAACCTTTTCCGTATGGATAGAAATCAGTAGATTCTATGTTTATTTGTCGAGGAATGAGATAATATTATGTTAGAATGATGCTCAGATCAGATTAAAACTTAATTGGCTGCTTTACAATTGTGACGAAAAGCTGAGCGGAAGCATTGATGGCGGATACTTGGAAAGGCAACATGTGCATGAAAAACGAAAATTAGCGTTAACAAATTAAGTTCATTCATGAAATCATTACACAACTTTTCGCAAGGGAAAGGTGTTTGATATTTTTCTACATAAAATGTTAACAAAGATGTGTCCCGCTACAATGCGTTACGACATGAAGATATCATCAAATGCGATTTTACATAAAGTTTGAGAGACTCCGACAATATGCTGATAACAAGAGCTGTAATTACGAAAAGACCTACTTGATTCCCTAGCAGTGCCTTCGAAGGATACCTGTAAATTGCACTTGATGGGAATGCGGGGTAGAAAACGAAGTACAGATGCTCTGAAAAGTAGATAAGCCGTCTTTTTCTACTGTTCAAAAGGTAGTAACTGATAGTTTTCATTATATTCATAGATATAATTGTTTTTGTTTAAGCGCAGATTTTCATGCTTTGTGCAGTTCCTCGCCATGGTGAAGGTGATCCAACAATGTATGCCTTGCTGGAACGAGGGTCACCTAACGAGAAAACATTTGATTTAGTTTCTTGCTGCAGGATTACGCCTTATTTGTTTTCATTCTTATTTTTGTTATTTCCCAGACTACGACAAAAACAGTTATTCGCTCCTAAGCCCGTTCGTTATCAAATTTAAATCCTATTGGAGCCAAAGTTTGTTAAAATTGGAAGTGAAATTAGCTTTTCGATCTAAATATTGAGTTTAATTTAATGAAAATGTCCCTTCTTCCCTTCACTGTCAGGAGGTAATCCATTCTTTTCAAGTCTTAAGAGATTTCTATCGTTCAATTTCGTCTCCTGTTAGAGAAGCCAAGATATTATAGGAATGAGAATTCTCTGGTTGGCAACTTGTTCTCCTTTTATCATTGCCCCAAGTGGCTTTCTGGTATCCCTCTTCGTTTTTCTCCAAGCCAATTAGCTTTGTCATCCTTATTTGAACTTTTAATGCATTAACAGCAAGTTTGGAAGAGCTCAAGATGTCGTTACCAGTCGAAGTGTCAGTGAAGTTTCTACGGCCATGCAATGGTACAGCTGGGTTTGTTGGTATTTTCATTTGGTAGAAGAAATAGGTTTGGACCAAGCATTTCCAAAGGCAGATACTAGCATAAAAATGTTTTTGGTCCTTGATAAATTACCGATAAACAAAATGTTCATATGATAATCGAATTGTACTGCTTTGTTGAAAGGGATTCTTAAAATCTGAAATTAAATAAAAACTCAAAGCATTTCAACAGCCACCAGTCCTACACAGTCCATGATTCAAAACTCTATGCAAACAAACCATAAAGCAACACAAAATTCCTGAAACACAAACACAATGTTATTTAAAAAAGTTATCCAAGTGTTTATATTTGATACGTGTAATAGGTAGACAAGGAGTAAAGACAATAGAAAAAAGTACAGGAGACATGTAACAACAAAATATTGCACATGATTAGCACATGATTGGACAAATATAGAGACTAAAAGCAAACGGTTATATAATGAATAAACGACACAAACAGTACTAGAGTAAAGTTGTAATTACCATTTCAATACATACAGTTGAAAAGGTACAATTTTAGTTCCTATGAGTCAATTACATCATAGCTATCAGTAATATAATAAACATCCGGGCTTTCCTGTATCCTTTAATGTCTGGTAACGGCATGGTCTTCTTATACTCCCTTTTATTGGCGTCTTTCAATTTGAAATCTGACTTTGTACTCGATTTTGATGACTTGCTATTTGGATATATTTTATATGAACTTGTGATCGCTTTAAACCTTTTAAGAGTACATTGTCTAATTTAATGACAATTAAGCTTTTATTAAAAACCTTCAAAAAACTATTTCTTTATTTATACCTCTATACCTAAAGTTAGAATTCACACTTCCTTTTTACATCTGTTAGTTCATATATATATTAACATACTACATGCTACAGTATTTAAACTGTAAGAAATAAGCGGTCCATAAACTGTTACAATTTAGGTCGCCGCATCTGATATCTTTAATATTACGTAAACTGCCTCCAGAACTAGATTTATAAATTACAAGTGGCAGTTTCGTAAAATTCATAAGAAAAAGGTGGAAGGAGCACAGGTTACTGTCCCCCAAGCAAGTATTGTCAGAACATTGGACGCAAGAGGGCCATAGGCACATGGATAATTGGTCTGCAATTTTGATAGACCCAAGCAATAACGAGGCTACTTTAAAACAAAAGGAGTCATTCTAACAACATAAGCTTAAAGTCTTGGCTTATGATGGTCTTAATAGAAGGGAATTCCCCCCTTTTTACTAGCGCTGGGAATGTTGGACGGTAGGATAATTTACATGGAGCTCATTTTACCTCACGTTTTACCGTATGGTTAGCAAGAGAGATCCCTTGCTATGAGCATTTGAGTCTCAATTTTAAATGAGATATCAATAGGTAAAACAAAATTTACGAAAATCTCGCCGTCCCGAATTTCTAGTAAGCTTTGTGTGAATTAGAACCCTTATTAAAATTGACCTTCGCCTGTCTAGTTAGAAAAACGAAGACGTTGTAAGTTTAATGTTAAGTCTCGCATGAAACATCGTTCTTAATGCAAATTCTTACGTTCCCTTTAGGATTAGACATTTTATTTTTTGCTTCATTATGATAAAAAGTCATTAAAAGCCTTTATTGTCACCTTGTCAGCCTGATCAAGAAAAGGAAATTACCGAAAGCTTGCGAAAGCACCTTTTGACTATGTAGAGTTTTTATATATTTTTAACTATGCTGTTATATCTGTTTAAGTTTTTATATGTTTATATTTGCATTTGCATAAAAGTCATACAGAAGACACCAACTTCTGGTAAATAGCAACTCTCAGTTTTTAGCAATCACCTGGTGGATTACATCAGAATGAAACTCAGAATTGCAGAATACTAAAGGTTTTTGTCCCTTCGATAGCGCATTTACGCTCTATATCATCTATCAAGCATTAACTTCAAGTACATTGCAAGCATTTAAAGCGTATATATTTTATCCTTTTTCAGTAAATTTGTAAACGTATCACACAAATTGATTTTAAAAAGCTATTTGAAGTAGGAGCCCCATCATTCAACTCATTTAGGAGAGGCGTCTTCTCCTTTTCATTAGGGAGTTTTACATGCGAGAACCAGGACAAGGTCTAGTACCAAGATATCTTGTCCTCGACTTTTACAAAAAACTTTTAGATGACAGCTGAGCGGATCAAGATTTCTCGTAAACAAAGGTGGGTGCTGATACACTTGCTTTGAGCAGATGACATGATTGATGACTAGAAGTTGGCTTTGTTTATCGACGAAAATGATCATTTCTCCATTGAATTGGGCCAATGCAAGTACGGTTCCACAAGTAACAACTCCACTATCAGATATCTTTCGTGCTCCTTCTTCCTAATAAACAAATATTTTTTTCTTATATCTATGATGAAAGAAAGACGTTAAGGAAAATTTCGAAAAATACACTACTGTCCTCTACACGACAAGGTTTTCGATGAAAGTTGTCTCAAGACCACTATTTTTATGACGAGTTCAAGTGGAGATTTCCGCGAGGATGTGCAGTGAGTAAACTTGTCCTGGTCCTGGTCCTGGTCCTCTGATTCAAAACTCCCGATCATGTAATTCAATACTACGGCCAGGGTAATTCAAAAGGGCATGCGCAAATGCATACAAACAAATCTAAAAATCATGCTAGAACTGGCAAAAGACCAGCTAAATCAGTCCACCAGATACAAATTCTTTCTTGTTTAAACGTTCGAAAGTAAAGTCTTATAAGTGATTGTAGAAAGAGAGACCTAAACTGTATCCAAAGTTAAAAACCAAGGATAGCACAAAATCTGCTTGAGAAAGCTTAGACCAACTCGAAATATCAGAAAGGACTGAGACACCTTCCGGTACTTTACAAAATTTCGCCCCGTTGAGAGGGGGGAAATGGATCTAAAACATACTGCCTGGGCTTTAGTCTTATATGATTATTGAACATCAAAAATAATACGCACTTGTAAATATGAAGAAAAGAAAGCTATTGGCCTTCTGGCTTAAATTCCATGTAACTAGCTATGTTTAGAGATTTCCAGCTATTTTTTATTAGATCTCTATTTTCAACACCTTTTTTCAGAATGAGGGACACTCGATCGAACAATACGCTTCCAGACTAATACAGAATAATAGCAAAACATGGAATTGATAATTTTCACCATAAACATGTGCTGCATTATTTAAAGTATGGTATTGGGTTTTTTGTAGGTATTGGCACATCTTGCGGACCTCGATGGACTTCATCAGCACTTCCGGACATGTCTTATAACTTTTTTATATTCTTTGTTGGTTACTTTATCCCCATGACTGTCATTACTCTCTGCCATTTACGGTTCCTAAAAGAGATATCACGAATGGCTGACCGAATTCAGTCAGAGAGATCAAGAAATATAGAAAGGCAAATGGCCATCGTTGTTCTCTTAATGATCATTGCTTTCAATATTGCATGGTTACCTTATGCAGCCACGTCTGTTGTTGGAATGTTTGCACCAGTAAACACTCTAAGCCCTCTTGCTGCCTCGTTACCAGCCTTCTTCGCAAAGTCATCTGTCATTTATGATCCTGTCATTTACGCATTCTTAAATAAGGAATTCAGATCCATGATTGGAAAGAAATCCAGGCAAGTTGGAGATATCACAGAGCAATCAATGTCGTAAATTTCATACCTAGAATTTGAATTAAAAGAATAATTATAATCATTTGTAAGTTGATCGACGGCTGTGAAATTGACTAGACCGACAGGTGGTGGAAGCTGGAAAAGAACTTTTACGAGTACGTTATTCTTCAAAGGCATTCCCGGACTTCCCCCAAATTAGGAGGATTATTGCAATGCCTTTAATCTAGTACATTCCACTAAAATCGATCAGCTATTCTCTGGATTTCAGCCGATCTAGTTGGAAATTGTACTCCCCCAGGTCGTTAGCACTTAGCATCTACATTAATTTCACTTATAAAAAGTATCAAGGGGTAAAAAGATCTATTTATTTGATATCGTCAATTATGTTGCCTGAAAGCTCTATCTGTGTTAAGAGAGTCTTATTTCTACCACAACCGCCACCATCCAAAGGATCGTCATTCTGCCATAGCTTACTGATATGACCCACACGTTTGACGATACGTTCACTATTTTATGCACCTCCTTTGCTACATCGGGTATCCTTTTATCCTATTATAATTTGGCTTTCATCAATTTAATAGGGCAGTGTAAGAAAAGTCGATCAGGAATGCCAGTCCAATTGTTGCTTTCACAACTTCCACAACCTAAGGTACCTCATAACCAATGATATCATATTAAAATGATACAAATTGTAATTACAACTTGAAGTAGGAGTCTTTTTCCTCCAAAGGGACGTACGCGAACGTAATCCATCGAAGGATTCTTTTATTGCAAAAAAACAACTAGCAAGGAAAAAAGATTGGGGCATTTGATAACGCACAGCTTCGACTGGACATAATCCTACTTGCATGCACATGTATTGTAGATAGGTTGTGTTAGGAATAAGAGGCAGGTATCGATAAAAAGTTTCCAAATTTGGGATCAGTGTATTACAGTGATAACTTTGAGTGAAATCAAAGGCAAGCTACTTATCATAGTGGGGAATCATGCACTACAATGCCAGTTGAATTTCATCAGTGTCTGAGAGTGTGATTCAATAGAGGATGTCCGATATTTGTGACAAAGTTAGCCTCAAACGTATTTTCACCTCTTTGTCTGCTGAATCGAACTACGAAAGGACAGATTTGCAAATGCTGATCGTTGCCATTGAAGGGGCTTTGGTTTGCTCCCTTGTGACAAAAAATTTAACGAGATACGAAAATGATGAATTTCTAGAGAACCTGACGTGTGTATACCTTCGATAGCAATGCCTCTTTCAAAGAGTTATTACCAAGGTTCACTAGAAATCTAACATTGAGATGCAGGGTCAATTTTTTTTGTAAATTACTTTATTTCGACACTAGCATGCTTTTCAACAGGAATAAATGGTTATGACTTGGGGTTTCAGTCATTGGGATCTTGTTAAAATGCTCAACAAGACACGTTTGTTACATGTTTATTACGTACTCTACGTATACTTGATGCTAGTTAACCAAGCAAGCCGATCAGAAAGGCATCATTATCTATCTGTTTAAGTAACAAGACGGTATTGTGAAAAAATCGGCATTTAATGAAAAAAGCACGATAAGTCTTAACATGGCCATCCAGGACTTGATTGTAAGGCCTCTCCTGTTAAATATCTTACCTTACCCAGTAATTGTATTAATAGACATTTCTGATTATTTGTTCGGGTACAGTTAGCTGAATATGTTTTAGAGGGTCATCACAATTCTTTTGACCTGCTTGCTCTGGACTCTTTTTCCATGGTCTCGATAGTACTAAAAATGAAGTAAAAGTTAAGTTCTTGATATACTCTTGCCTCATATTTCATTAATCATCGATTACTTCGTTAACAACTAAATCTCAGTAGGATTGTCATGATTCATGAAAATGGAGACTATGAAAGAGGCTGAGCGTGCCAAGCTTTCTAGTTGCATATGCCCTTTTTAATCATAAATGATAACAAACGTATTTAATCATTGTAGACTTTTAGTAGCCTGAAAATGATACAAATATGATATAATCGATTGGTCAAATATAACAGCTGTCTTTGTCTTTGAAATTATTTCTAACTGTTAGTGTACTTAACTTCTTTGCCTTTTCACTTTTGGAGCCCACAACACCTTAGGTAAAGGTTCTGATAACTTCTGATCATTAGTTGCTACCCAGCCAGAATTGTACTTCTTTTAAAACACTACATTATTTGTGTTAACGTTTTATAGTTCATGACACGATTATGTTTAGTAGACATATACAACAGTTTTAGTAACATTGAAGACCATCCAATTTCTTTAACGGCCCGAATAGCAATGATTGGACTTGCTGTCACAAAATGCTGTTATCAAAAGAAAGGAAATATTTTCGCTACTTTGACAAATTAGCACAAGTGAAGATAAAGCCTTCTGCTAAAAGGTGTCATTGCGTCGCATGTTACATACAAATTTGTAGGAATCCTGGCTTTTCCTCTTTCTTTCCTTAAATAAAGATAGTGTTTGAAATATTTGTGGTACGTTCTATTATTCGCCTTCGCGCAAAACCATTTTATAAGAAAGAAAATTGCTCTCATTTAACATTCTACTAGCGGCTGTTATTAGTGCTCTCTCCAAAACCTGTCATCACTACAACTTAAGCAAAGCTTATTATGTACAGTGGGTCATCTACTCCAGCCAGTGGACAATAAGTTTTCTACATCAGCTAAAAAGATGTTCAGAATGCGATTGTTACCTTATCGTCGCCCCTTTTGCATCAAATCCAATCAAACTGCACGAAATAGCGAAATAGCGAAAACATTTTAGTACTGAAAAGCTTTTCTCGTCTGACACTCCTCAGAGTACAAAATCGTCAGAATTGAGATAGGAAGAAATCAGTAAAACTTAT
>JAAAKL020005211.1:0-19673 GCA_010016065.2 Carybdea cf. marsupialis auct. non (Linnaeus, 1758)
TGTGATGGGGGCTGAAATGGCGTCCAACGACTGACCTCACTTTCAGACGGAAGATGCTCGATCCAGTGTTTTTTAGAGATCGGTAATGGGGGCCAGTAATCATGACTACACTTTTTCGTAGTTGGAAACAATGGAAAGCTCGATCCAGTCTTTTTTAGAGATCAGTGGTTGGAAGCTGATGGCCAGTTTGCCATGGATACATCCATCTGCAAGTAATAGTTGCAAGGAGACGGAACTCACAAGAAATGTTTTTTGTCCTCCATTTTGATTTAGCTTACAATCGAGGAATTTACATCGAAAGTTAAGGAACGTACTTTCTGTAGTTGAAATTGTCTGATTTTTACGTCAATAAATAATAAAAACTGGGAATTTCGAGATTGTAATTGATAAAAGAGTTTTCTTCTAGGAAAGTCCCGCTCTTGCACCAAATATGCTAGAATTCTTGATTGCTTCTTTACTTTACCATTAATTAAATAAATGAAATATTGGGTAATTGGATGCTTAATAGTTTGAGTTGGTGATTTATAGAATTAGCGAGAAAATACATTCTTCACAAATAATTTGATAACATCGCATAACATTGACCGAAGATCACGGTTTGCAACAACGTGTTCTAATGCTCTCATTTACTATATATTCTTCCTAAAATTGTTTCACTTTCACTCCAGACATTTGTTATGACTAGTGTCGGGCAAAATGGTTAGCAATACAAACCCGTTACTTAGAGCAACTTCCGAATTCTATACTAAGTATCTTAAGTCTTCAAATAATGTTTTTTATGCTTTATATGAACAACTAATTGCAACAGAGAGTTGTACGTCACCTAAAATAGATTTTTGCCAATGTACTACAAAATAGGCTGAAATACATGCACTGGAATTTGCACGTCTTCCTCAACTCTTACACTTCTATCACTGCGTTAATATAAGAGTCTTACTAAAATTTATATAGTCATTGGCTTTCTTTATACCAACGCAGGGATTGTTGAAGAAAACAGTATCTTTCTACTCATGTAAAATACTTTAGTCTTTTTGCTACATATTCTTACCCCATTGGTGCATATGAATTTACAGAGGAAGCATACAAATATATTTAACTAGTTACAAGAAATCATCAACATTGTTGATGTACAACAGAATGAATTCAAACCTCTTTATCCGAAAAAAGAATACCATAGTAAACGCCTGATCTGATTCAAATTGACAGATTCTCGTAGGCCAGGGGACACATGCTTTCGCACTTTTGTGACAATACTTTTCCAATTATGAATAAAATGGATAGTTTTATGCTTGTTAAGATAATGCCGGCTTGTGCCCCCCACCCCTTGAGCATTGTTGGCATGGGCCTAATTGATAGCTAAAATGAATCTCCAAGTATTCCTGTAGCATGTTTATGGGCTACACGTCTTTCGTCTTGTTTTAGACAATCGAGTCATGTGCATTGGCGCTAGATGGTAGTACGCCCCTCATTTCACCATCCGATTTGGCATTGTTTTGATCATCCATGGCTAATTAGGGGGGATGCTCCTGAAAACTTTCCTGACCTTTTGTTGGTCATATTCCACATTAAGGAAAGTATGCCATGTATAAATCGTGAGAAACTCCAATATTTTTCACTCATAGGGGGACATGTCGAACATAACTGGGCACAAGGAAATGGTTCAAAATTGAACTTTCTTTGTAAATGCCGCCCAAAATATGATTTATTCCTTATTTAAAAATAGATATTTAACTGCCAAATAACCTGAACGGGACGTCAAATATAATTTTCGCTACCATGCCAACAAAATAAGAAATAACATTATGTTTTCTTAAACATCAATTCCGAAATGTTTCTTTTTATCATAGATAGGTGAACATAAAATAATTGCTTATTTTACACCACTATTGAAAACAAGTTATAAATTTTATGACTAACGATAAATTCGCCTGTAGGTAAGATTAAAAATAATAAAAGTCTCTTGTCTTGATACAATCTGAGTATGTTACAACAACGCTACAATAAAAATCAATATGTTCATAAAAAGTCACGCAAGACTGCCACAAAATTTTTAGTTTCTTTAAGCTGCAATCAAACTCCAATACAAGGTATTTATACTAAAGCCTTTGTCAACCCAAGGAGCTCCTGTCAAAACCTTTTCTTTACTAGCTACTCCCTATAAGTGTCGAGAGTTATTACTATTATGACTATGATAATGATTACGATTAAGATTACGATTATGGTCACTATCATGACTATGATTATAATTACGATTCTGATTACGTTTCTGATTACGATTATGATTACGATTATGATTACGATTATGATTACGATTATGATTACGATTATGATTACGATTATGATTAAGATTATGATTAAGATTATTATCCATGAGCAAATGTGCACAGGTTGCATCTAAAGCGGAAAGAGGGAGAAAGAGGTCTTTTGAATGTCGAGAAGTGTGCTAGAGTTGGGGAGAAAGGCCTTTATGAAAGCCTTGATAGAAATGAAGAACAAAAGCTCAGTGCAGCTTAAGATGAAGAAATTTAAAAAAACTATTGGGTCCAAGGACGAATATCCAACAAAAATTACGTGAAGATCTGATGTCAGAACTGAAGGAAATAAAAACTCTGTGGAAGTTTTCTCAAACGTATCCAAAATGTAGCAGCTGAATATCGTAGAAATGTTAACTCATGGGATATGTAAAGAAAGGTACTTGGGCTCTTATAACTGCTGTGCAGGATCAAGCCCTCCACACCAACTGGATTCGAAGAACGATTGACAGCGAGAATTGCTTTACGTTGTGCCGGATATGCAACTTTGTAGACGAGTCTTTTATGGACATTGTAATTTACTAATTATCTTAATATTCTCTATTTCACTATAATATTTGCCACTCATTATTCAAGTACACCTTGCACACATTACTGTGCCTAAAGACACGCGTTTTACACTAAATTGTTAAACTTGTGAAAATCCAACTCCCGAAGCTCAAGACCAGATTTGCTCTGGTTAGAACATGAGACAATTGAAAACTTTATTGTAACTCTAAGTTCCATATTTTTATCTTATAAAAGAAATATTATTTTATATTCAGGGCAGCACATGAGACACAAATGAACCGTTGTGATAATAATAATCTCGAGATGTCAATATGGCAGTGTTTATTTACTTATACAGACAGGAGTTCTTTTCGTTTCCATATATTTTGTCATCCTAAACCACTGGAACAAGCGTTTATATATTTTCATCGATTTTCCCGATTTTCGAAGCTATTGGTTATGATCTCATATGAAAACTTTTCGATCTTGCAATCTGTCACGGGTAAAACAAATATCAAATACAATATGCATAATACTGAAGATTTCCTGTTTAACAAATGTTCTCAATGACATATGAGGGTGCTCTATAAAAATATATACTGTTGATCCCTAATGTTCTGTTATTTAGATTTATTTCGTCAACATTAAATTCATTTATCTTTCTTAATCTTTACAATTACATGAGCGCTCTGGTTTACCACAATGACGCATCGTTGAAACTTTTTCTTCACATATTCCTGGTGTATAAATCACCAAACTTTCGTACGTCCTCGCAGTGAAAATTAGCACTAATGACGGTCTTCAGCGGTCTGCTATTGAAAGCTTTTTCCTTCCTAAAAAAATTGACCTACCTTCTTTGGCTATGTCAAGTCTGGATTCGTCATCTTGTAAAGCTTCATTGCTACTATGCTCCAACTGAACCAACGACATGCAGGCGCTGTAATACACTTTCATACAAACTTTGCTAAGTATACAATCTACAGCAAGCAACTAAGTATACCAACTCGAACAATAATCTGTGGAAACCCTTGCCTTGCAGTACGTTAGTACTGCTTCCCCCCAAATTCTGTTAAAATGTAGTCACTGTAACTCGCCATGTAAATCAATTAAAGGTTTTTTAAAAGTTATAAATTCCATTCAAAGCTTCTTGTGCAGAACTAAACCCAGTAGTTCCATTTGCCAAAGGCAGGTATATAAACAATCAACGGCGACGTCCTGTTGTTATGACGCTCCGCTGGAGCCCGCTCCTTGCAAAATCTCCCTCTCAAACTTTGCTGAAGTGTTGCAGTTCTAACAGACTGCGTAGCTACAGAAGAGAGAAATCATGGTCTGTAGTTTATACCTTTTTATTCGGAGCTAAATCCAAGTTTCTCGTTTGACTTTGACAAGTGTATGGACGATCGACTGATAGTGCATTACTGCTAGGTTGTTCAGCAGAAACTCTGACCTTGCGCGACAGTCTAACAAACTTGGGCCCAAACAGTCCAAATAGAGCAATAGTTGCTAAAGCGTGGTAACCAAAGCAGACTATATATGATCGGTGATGGTTTCCTTCCGCCGGGATTAAAAGCAGCACTGGGATGAGTATTGCAACAATGAGGAAAGACGTGTATAGAGTAAATGCCACACTTCTGGACTCGTTGTAAAGTTTTGGAATTTCTCTAATCTTGTATCCATATATACAACATAACGTAATAAGAACCAAAGGGAACAGGAATTGCAAACTTGTGGTTGTCAAATGGAAGTGACAATGGGTAATAAACATCTTCTCAGTTTGCATAAGGTAAACATCGATTTCGGGAGCTTCGCTGACTATCCACACTGTGCTTATAAGAAGCTGAACAGCTATTAATCCCGCGGAGAGCATTACTTGAAAGGTCGGACTGAGTGCATTGATTCGGCGATTAAACTGCTTGGACTGTTTGAACACGCGATGAATCCGTAAAATCCGTAGGAAGAGGGGGGCGTAGGTAGTGACGATGCCAAAGGCGCAGGAAAATCTTCTTAAGCCGCATCCTACCTTGCTCGGCTGAAGCAGAAAGAAGATAGGTGTAATATACATATGTAAAACCCCAAGGAGCATGATGGTAGCAAGTTCTCGACTCATCGCTTTTACTTCTTTGGTGTTTCTGTATGTGATCAGTACCATGGAAACTACAAAAGATGCAAAGTAGCCTAGAACGCTGATCGTCAGAATAACAGTTGCTACAGGACTGTTTAAGATAAATGGGGCCTCTGGCATCTTTAAACACGTCTTTAGCGCATGGTCAGGATAATGGTACGAGGGGCACGACTCACATGTTTCATTAACGATGATGCTATTCTCACGGCACCTCTTGCATTTCCAACAACATTTACTTAGATCCACGTAAACAGCTACTTTCCCAATACCACACTGCGTGGAACAAACAGAGGTAGGTACAGATGATCCCGTTCGCCATTTTATCAAAGAGAAGTCGAGATTTAGAATGCCACCTGGTTCATTCTGAATGAGGAAGAAATCACTTTTATTTGGCTTCCAAGACCCGATTCGTCTATACTGAAAACTGTCCTTTTCTCTCTGCAGGTTGTACAATGTGTAACCGAATGGAAGTGACCTATCATAATTGAAGGAGAGAGTTTCTTTCGTAAAAGGATTATAAAACGGCGTAAGGCCCATGAGACCAGCCAAATCCAAAGAAGCCAAACTTTTCCAGCTTCTGTCCGTGATGGCTTTAGCTAAGTCTGCATTGCGTAAGCAGGTAAGATTACGTCTACCCCCACACATTTCGATGAGTGCATGGTTTAAAACGTGAGCGTAGGAATACACTGCGTTGATGACGGGAAGAACAGCAGTGCTATCGTAGTAACCCCTCCCTTCAGTAATCGCTTCATTTCCTTGGCAAAATTTCTTACTAGAGACACTGGTCAAGCTACAGTTAAAAATCTGAGTCCAGAATTCGTAAATTAGTGGGAACGTGGCATTTTTTAGTGGGTTCAGTGACTTCATATACGATTCAAACTCTTTTACTGGGAAGGAGTGAAATGTAAACGAGATGGCCCCTTCTACCTCTTCTTCAAAGCCCTTTACTAAATTGAGCCTTGCTCCCCATCCGTCGCCTCCAATAAAAGTAACGTTTCTTCTTTTATTTTTCCTGTCTCTATATACACGCAGGAATATAGGAATGTGGCTGTCTTGGAAAAAGCAGAAGACCACATTAATTCTTTTGTTATCCATGATTTCCTGGACGATATCCCGTAGTTCAGGTTCTTCTGGATTTTGTCTTAAAAACCTGTAAATGGGAACGCACAATCCAATCATAGAAGCCCTCTGCAAAAATGTGGCAGCTATATTAGTACCATATGTCCCGTAGGAGTACAAAACTGAAATATATTTCCATTTCAGTTTTACTGCGAGTTGTATCATGGCCTCCGCAAGACTTGGATCGGATGGCACTGTGCGGAAAAAGTTTGGAAAACTAGCCACATTTGACAAAAGTTCGCTAGTGGCGTCATAACTCACAACAGGAAGTTTGGCAACTTGGAACACCTGAGATAAGAACCTAGCATCGTCAGAATACCTCGGGCCAATCGCACCAATTATATTCTTTTCCAACAAGGGTGTTAAAAGCTTTGCTTTGCGATCATTACAGAGGTCATAAACCTGTGCTCCGAGTGTGTGACCAAAGAGAAGAGAATTGTTTCGATTGACATTATCTAAAGCAAACATCAAAGCCGCTAACTGCATATATCCAAATTGAGGGTCAATACGTGTACAAGGTACTTTGGTAAAGGGCTCCGTAATTTCGAGATATGCCACCACCTCTATGGTTCCAGGGGCATGTGTTGCCAGCCCTGAAAAAAATAATAGACTTGCTTGAATAATTCTTATTTTCCAGTTTGTTTTTTTTTCTTAAGTGATTGGCATCTTCGATACTATAATTACGATAACGTCTTGCTAATATACGTTCCCTAGGTTTCAACTGCAATAATCACTGACGCTTATCGCATTAAACTACACTTTGCAAGGTTCCAAGTACTTTTCGATAAAGAAAATTAAGACCTTCGAAGTTAAGTGCCCTTCAGGAAATGCAGTCATGCACTTGATTTGAACACGCTTTATGTTAGAAAATGCTCTTTGAAAAATAGTTGCCGCCAAATCTGGTGGTCGCATTGTTTGAAATCTTACGATGGGATTACTGTCATTTATAGGACTAGTTGCAATTAATACGACGACAGTTTATTTCAAAAACATGTACCAAGCTATTTTAAGACCTTTTACATTTGCCACACCCCTTTGATTGCAATTCTCCCCTTACAAGCCGTATCAAGGAGGTTCAGAAAATACGTTGCATCGGCCCCTCAATGTAAGCCAAGCCTCCGATCTCCAAGAAGTCAATGTGCTGGTACAAAGACCAACACTGATTTTAAAAGTCATTCAAAGTCAGAAGTATACATCCAAAGTTTTGGCCTACCATAACAATAAAGTTCTCCAACATGGCATCGCCAACATCATTCAGAGTATTTCTCTATAATTTTGGCTTCATTATTGTTAATGCCTACAGCTTGACTGCCATAGAAAAATATAACTTGATTCGAAACACCAAGCCACCTTCTCTTATAAGTTGAGAAAATAATGATCAGGAACACTGGGATTGTTCAAATCTTACTCTCACTGCCCATTCTCATCTCTGTTGATACAAATATGGATTGTCAAGCCCCAAACGGCCTCAAGCTCAAAATACGTATTCTCTTGATGGAATCATCGCAACCTTGATGATTAAATCAACAGTAGATTTTAATTTACGTTTGGATTCCTCTGCTCATGTCCTCTTTTGATAAGAGGTTCCATGGTGTGACGGTGTCCTCAACGTTGCTCTTAGAGTATCATCTCTCTTTGGAGGATTTTTTCGTATGAACCTGATCAAGAGGAAAACCGAAATCCTCTGACTGGTTCATGTCTGTACCAACTAATTAGGACGTTACTGCGGGCTTTCGTCACTTGCCAAAAGCACTTGTTTGTCAAAAGAGCCATTGCTGCAAAGCAGAGGTATTGGGCTAATCAAGTATAATCTGTGGCTGCTTGTATTTTGTGACAGTAGCTCTGTGATAACAGATATTTATTGCGAATTATAGGATAGGACCACTGATCTCTAAAAAAACTGGATCGAGCATGTTCCGTCTCAAAGCGAGGTCAGTCGTTGAACGCCATTTTAGTCCCAATTAAACAAGCTCATAAACAATACTACGTAACGCTGCGGCCCTTCCGGTGCATTTTTATTTTGGGGGGGGGGTAGTATTCGTGACCACGCTATTTCGCTGTTGGAAAAAATAGGAAACTCTCGAAGAAGGTCTTATTATCTCCATATAGGATAGGAAACTTTGGAGTAGCAGACGACTCGTCAATTTCATATTAAGAAAACTCAGTCATTACTGGAAAATGTTTTTCAACCCCACATTTCTCCAATTTTCACTCTCACTCTGTTCGAGTCTCTCGCCATTTTTTAAAATCTGACTTTACTTTTCTAGCATCCACTTCTTCGGAGTTTCTCTATGGATCAAAGAAAGCCTTCTCCTTGCAAAACACAGGCCCTTGTTGAATGTCAACTCCCCTCACACTTTCCTTGTCTCCCCTTTGAGACTCCTCTGTTTTCTTTCCATCTTTATTATCTATTTCGTCTCATTATCTACCTGGTTTTGATAGACTACCCTATCCATTTACAGATGTGTTCCTTTTACGTAGTTTATTCTCTGGAGATGATTTAATAAGCACATAGAATGCTCTGTAAGTCAAATTTTTGGTCTTTAAATGTCTTACTTCTAAAATGCTGTATTTGCGTTTATTTTGCTTGACTTTTTTATTTATTACAAGATTTCAATTTCTGCCTTGTAATTATATTGCCAACATTTAAAGCTGCATAATAAATAACAGTTGAAAATCTTTTTGTTGCTTCCGTAAATTTCTTTCAGGCAATGTTATGACAAGATCATTAACAAATTTAAATGGAATATTACAGATCTTCACTTAATCAAAACTTTGGAAGTTATCTTTCTGAAACTTTTAACTCAAGCTGAAGCACAAAACCTGAAAGATTGTAGCCAAGTCGGCTGCATGTGCATTTAATCGGGTTCGCCTCATAATTCAGTATGTAGTGAATATTCGTTCGTGTGCGAGGAACGGCTTTCATGAATCTTCAAAGTGAACAGTTTCGTTGCTGATACGATATCAGTTTTCCACAAATAGAATAGAAACATTTTAAACTCTACTTGACACGTAGCTACTGATTTCCGATTCAGGACTTCATCAAGAAAGATTACGAAACTGTTTACGCAATTCGGAAGGTTTCACATCGATGACTAATGCTCTACTTCTTATGCTTCTTATCCTTGGTCTGTTATTTCTCGTGCAAGTATAAATGATTGAACTTTTTCGCTCACAGGATTGTTTACCTACGTACAATGAAAACAAGGACAGATGAGGTGATCTCAGCAAACAAAAACTTTGAGAAAGCAATGGTGTACTTTTGTAGAGAGGAAATGTTATCAATACTTGATTTATCGATGGATTTATCTAGGCTAATGAATGATGCGTGGACAATATATATTTCTGCACAGGATTGTTTCATCTTAATAAACAGCGTTTCAAGCAGTATAATAGAGATGATCCTGTTGTCCAGCCGAAAGTCCGATATCCATTAAACGATTTTCCTTTGCGCTGGCACGAGATATCGTGTCCTGCTATCTGCGCATGATTCCTATGATAAAAAGAACATTACCGAACCTGTTCAATGCAAGCGCCAATGTGCTGTCAGTGAGTTTAATACGTTTGAGCTTTTTGGCCCCCATCAAAACCTAACGCCATCTTGTTTAACAAGTAATAACAATAAGAATATAAGATCTTTTAGACCCAATTTGGCGTTATAATAAATCTTACCCATGGCAATGAAAACATTGGTGACTGCTTAAGATTCTGTTGTACTGCCATCGAGTATTATGCAAGAATTGTTTCAACCGGTACTAAGTCAATTGTAGTGATATTTGTTTTAGTAATTGTTTATTGCAGATTCTTTTCTCTTTTATTCCTTCAATTTTTTACTCCCAAACTGGGACTAAAGGCAGTCTTAACGGTGGAAAACGTGCTCAAATTGTTTTTCTGAATGAGGAAGAATATTTGCCAGGACGCCAGTAGTAAACGATTGTGATGTGGCATGACTGCTGTTCATTATTCATTATTTAAATTTCAAGATAGCTTAATGCACTTACTTCCTCTACTGTCTATATTTTGAATAATGAAAATAGAAGCAAACAGACGCTGCTGGGCAGTATAAATACACTCGTACGTGCATACAAAATCAGATTCTAGTATAGAGATACTTACTGCATGGCTCTCCTCCTTCTCCTAATGATACGTACAAGACTGACATCATCAGCAAAATTAGCATTATCTGTGAAAGGTCCTTCATGAAGAGAAAGGAAAAAGATATCAATTAAATTGGAATCGATTTATAAAAACATGACGTAGGTGTCTGTTGTTCCGTACCTACCCACCTGAGAAACAACTCAACTAATTAATTAAACAACAGATCAACTAAGCAACTTAACATCTTGCTACCTACATGACTAACCAAATTGGCTACTGAGATAAGTAGCCAACCAGATCAGTGTTTCTCAGACTTGTTGGAATCCTCCAGAGAAAAATGCAATTTCTATAGGATGATCAATCAAGCTGTACTGGAGGCTTGAAAAAACTGATTATTGCAACACTACATCTTTCCAGCCTTGGTCTTTTGCTCCACCTCCAAGTATCATGGACCGAAATTCCATCAAGATTTGTAAACACACAAGGTCAAGATACAGTCAGATACAGAGATTATAGCAAAGCAAATCATTGAATTTTTTCCTTCTAATAATCTGAGGCTGGTAGATACAATCCGTAACTTGTGTCGACACGTTTTAGAGAATACTTTCCGAAGCAGAATAAGTTTTTTGATACTTCAGTCTAAAATAAAACGATTTAGAACGAATATAGGGATTCCTCTATGCTATAACTAATATTACTTAACTTGACAAAACTTACCAAAATACAGGTCCGAAGGGCGAGATACGTGAGGTAGACGTTCTCGCATAGCAATTTAGCATGTCTTTTTTTCCAAAACGAAAGTAAGAAAGAAGTGCAGAATATTCTAAAAAGCATTTTTGTGACTAAACTCAGTGACCACAAAGAAATATACCGTGAACCTAGCTTAACAAACAGCCTGTTTACGTCCGTACTTTAGTAGTTGGGCTCCTGATCAGGCTACAACGAAACATGCCCACTGCATGTCAAAGTGTTCGCCAAAAGCCCATGGCGTCTGGGAGAAGAATACAGGCTACGTGCAGACATATTCGTGGACTCAAAACTTAACAAGCCTTTGTATGGGACATATTCTGCACAAAGATAGAAAAAGCGAGGGCAGTGTACTTTTTCTCTATGTAAACTGTGTGTGTGAGTGTGTGCTATACTCGATTTCGACCGAAGCCTATTTCCCAGCCAGAGTGAGCAATGTCCTGGGGAGAGAGCAAATTTACAGGCGTGGTATCCCGTTGCCTTCCCTAACCGATAGTCTTTATATCGGGTTTGGCGGGATTCGAACCCACAACCTCTGGCACGTGAGTCCAATTCCTTTACCAATAGACCAAGAGAGAATATCAAACTTATAACAGATATCAATCAAGAACATCTCTGGCTGCTTATTTGCTCCGTTAAATAACCGATGGAATTGAGAGCCTTAGATGCAACGTGCGATAACAAGCTAATTATGAACGGCAACCGTATAAGACTACCTATAAGTTAACTACTAATAACCAAATTTGAAACTTCCGTTGACATGCAAGAGCATCGTAGGATGTCTTGTACCTACTTGATAATTATTTTATTCACAGAAAAATTGTATATTGATGAAATAGTCTCTTTCAGTTCAAACCTCTTAGACAGGTCATTTAATTTATGATGAACGAGTCGTTGTCAACCCGCATTCGTTGATTATGTTAAATTGGCCATAATGCCTTCTGCTCGTGAATTAATCGTGCACTGTTTTGTGTCCCTGAGCTTTTACTCCCGATTTCTCTTACGTTGCTAGGAATATCTCGTGAAGGGGAACCGCGATCTGCTCAAATCTGGCATTGCTTGACCAACACTAGCAAGACGAACCAATTTTGCGCCAAAATATTCTCTCGTCCAGCAATGTAATTGGTTACATTATGATGTTTGATTGACATGCATTGATCATTATCTTGTATTTCTTCAATCAGTTTATTAAAATGAAATTAAATAGACAAATTTAGTCGTGAAATAGAGGCAAATGTGTCTTGATGCTTCATCAAAAGAGTAACATTACAAAAATAGTATGGAAACCACTGAACTAGACGTCAAAACATGTTAGTGTTATAAGTAAGTCAAGATCTTTTATATTGTACGACAGAAAAGAAAGTCTGCAATACCAACGAAAATTAAGTTAACGACAAATGTGTGATAAAGTAAAGAAGAGGCTTTTGAATACTCTTCTTCTTCTTCTCTATCCCTTAACCGCTTTTGAAGGTCGTTGGGGCGCTGTGGCACTCTGACGAATAATATTTTTCCACACCTCTCTGTCCTCTGCTGATCGCAGGGCTTCTTCTGGTGTGAGTCTTCTCCATTTTACTCTATTGTTTTTCAATTACAAATAAACCAGGACAGTACCTGAATGCATTCTTTAATTATGTTAAAATGCCCCCTGAACAATGCTATTAACGCTATGTTTGCAATAGTCTACTTTTATTGCTAAAACGCATAATTTTAGACAATAAGTCATCTCAAAAACTAGATGAATCAAGGAAGTAAAAAGTAAAGTCACGTTGAGAAGGGAAAATAGGTGGATTGAGTCAATAAGCTAAAGAAATTTAAATAAATGTGGAGTAAGGTGATAGAGGATACGTTCTGCACACTGCGGAAGCGTTGCTTCTATAACTCTAAAAATACTACTTCGGGAAGCATTCTGATGATCTTTCAGAGCTGAAACCACTTTTTTATTAACAGTTACAAACGGTCCAGATCTCTGTATAGATGCTTCTGTCTAGATGCTCCAGTATAGGTGTACAAGTATAGGTACTCTAGTATAGATTCTCTAGTACAGATCCTTCGGTATAGATCCTCCAAAATAGATGCTTCAGTATATAGATGATCCAGTACGCTATAGATTCTCAATTAAAAATGCTCAAGTATAGATGTTTCAGCCTCAGAGAATGTGAAAGTGTTCGATATGTTTAAAGCAGGTAGATTTGATATGATATTATCAAAAATATCCTAGAAAGAATGAAAACATGTCACTACCTGTATTCCAGTACGAATTGAAGGTGACAGAGCAACACTTCACAAAGGCGTGGGTCCAAGACAGATATAAATTCAAGACAGATATAAATCCAAGACAAATACAAATCCAAATCAGATACAAATCCAAGATAGATATAAATCCAAGACAAATACAAATCCAAATCAGATACAAATCCAAGATAGATATAAATCCAAGACAGATACACAAATCCAGGCAGATACAAATCCAAGACAGGAAGCAAGCCAGTTGCAGTATCATCGAAAACTTAATCTATTCTGAACATACGGACACCCAATGTATTTGTGAACTCTTACATTGGTTCGTCAAATTGTGTGTGTATGGTGCTTTGACGTAAATAAAGGTAGGTATTACACCATTAGAAAACGTTTTGAGCTCAAATGACAAAGGGATGGCTTGCGGTTGCGATGCGTTTAAATGAAGATGCAACATAGTCATCCTCTATTGATATTCCATAGTTAATGTTATGATAATGATGATGATAGCAATGACAATAAAAGCAACTTCCCATCCCTCATTAAAGAATACAAAGACGTTTAGATTAAAGTGAAAGAGCAATTAGTAAAGCTAGCTTAATAGCAATGATAAGGGGAATATGTTACGAAAGCAAAATAAGAAAACGATAGCCCAGAAAAAACCCCTAAAACAATAGGTTTTAAATAACCAGTAACAAGATAGAACCTAAATATTATTGCAAGACACAACCCAAAATTAAATTAAGAAGAGACTTCGGGAACTTCATCAACAGAAAAATAATTATTGGCTAAGTGAGAAGTTCTAAAACTATAGTGTTACTTACAAGGGCAATAGTAAGAAATAGTCTCGTCGATAGTCTCCTCTCCATATGAATAATAAATGTTTGATGGACTATTTCCCTCTACTTTTCTTCTTATCTTAATAAAAAATTTATTTTTATTGCAATCAGCACAAATCACAGAAATTAGCAGATCCCATATTGATGAATTGGGGGAGCTTCATAGTTGGTAACTAGAACGGCAGGAGTTGCCTGTTTACCCCACTATGCTTTCAGCCTGCATTGGCCGTATAATGTGGCTAAAGTCCTCATTTGCATCAATACCGTTATCAAAATACAAATGTTTAGCACCAAAACCTACAATCTGATGCCAAATCTTTAGTTCCCTAGGTACTTGAAGCAGAAAATTGCATTCAAAACAATTTTATAAAGTACACTTTTATATTTTGCACGAAAAATGGCATTTGAACAAGAAGCGATACATAAACAGAATGTTGGTAAAAGTTCCGAACAGACAAAATAAAAATATTACTGACGTGTTTTATAAAGCATTAAGTATGAATGAAGGATTGTTTGCTGTTGAATGATTAAAATCCAACGATTTGGTCTCTCGTCATAGTCTGATTAAGGCATTACCTGCTTCTTGCTGATTTGTAAAGTAAGATTTGTACGTCTGTTATTAGCACAAGTATTTCCTTATGAAATAAAACAGGTAAAGTATCAGAACTGTTGGATAAGACGATAAGAATTATAATTCCTGTCTAATTTTGAGTCTTATTTCTTGCATAAAATGTATGTTAGGGTTGCGTTTGAGGTTTCGAAGGGAATTACAGACATGGAAGAATAATTATCAACCTTCATGTTGCTTGTCACTTTCCTCAACTGAACAGATTTACACTCTCATAGAGATGTAAAGAACGTACTTCTTTATAACTTAGAATTGACTATACATTCCTTCAATAAGATTAACAGTAACTGGTAAAGGCGTTGGGATTAATGACAGAAGAAAATAACAGAGGATCTATCACTTACCTTTCAAAGAAATGCTTTATCAAACTTTGATAAAAACCTTCACTGCTCTTTTAAATGCGTCTCTTGCCTTCAGTAACAAAGTGGGCAGCTGTTTGCGATAACATGACTTCCAATTGACGATTGAAAACTTTCGTGTAGTGTAATTAGCCCACTGTACTAATAAGTCAAACATTGTGAGGTGCTGTGAATTCCATATTCTTTTAAATTAAACAGCTTATCATATGCTGTCGTGATCATCAGAAAACTATAAAATACCCCATTTTTGTTTGTGCTTCAATTAACTGGTATTTGTATAAATGATGAAAGCTTCCTTGTAATTACATGGGGAAGTGCTGAGTGACGTCTGTATTGCGTTGCGAAAGTGGGCACTCACTTCCTTACCACTCCTGCTAGCAAATGTCAGTAGGGTAATATTTACTTGCACAAGAGTCATTACCAAGGAAGAGCGCACGTCCAAGATTCACTCCTGCAAAAGTAGGCAGACAATTTAGGGCGAATTCAATGTTTTAGAGGTGACATGCAGCTATACTTCACGATCATTAAAACACGATTAAAAAATAACCGAATCGAATAAGTAGATTTTTTTAACAGCTTATTGGCATCAACGGGCGCAAGAGAGGATTTATATTTCTTTTGAAAGAGATAACCACCAAAAATGTTTTTTCTTAAATTCTCTATTTTGTCTGGTACAACCGCTTTTACCATAATTCCAGGTGATTTCCAAAAATTGGCTTCTGAGGATTTAAATCCCTACAATGACTCCTACACCCTTGCCTTTCTCGCACTGTCTTAAGTACCATGCCCTTTTGTCCCTTCCTGGAAAACTTTCCATGAACGCCCATGTAATTTCACCCACAGCACGTTGTGATTCACTTACCTTAAGACTTCTCAACAGACCATTTTCCGGGCTTTTAAAACGCATGTTATGAAAGTCTCGGATTTATCGTATCAAACGTGGAACAGCGATTGCAGATTTTTTCAAAACTATACGACACAGTATATAGTCAATACCATTACACATTTTATCCTCTCGGCTTCTGCGTTTTTATCGGTCTAAAAGTTTGAACTAATTCTCAAGTTTTGAAAAGGAATGAGAGAGATTAGAGGCATTAGAGGCCCCTCAATACAACAGAAATAGTAAATTATTTGAGTTATAACTGCACGAAACAGGTAAAAAATATTTTAGTACTTTAGTACTAAGATGTTTTGGTTGCTTCGTGGAGTTTTACTCTTTTGTACTACCAACAAACTTTTTAATCTGAGCTAGGTGATCTCCACTGATGATATACTCTATTTCTTTAGTTACAACATTAACTCCCAAAACGAAAGACATCTACATCCAGTTATTTGCAATTTTTGAAACTAGAATCTCTAGAGCCGCCGTGGTCTAGTTGGTACGTTCCTTGCCTTCCGGCTAGAGGGTCAGTGTTCAGATCCTGGAAGAGCCATTGGTGACGTCAGAAAGGGCATCCGGTCTTAAAGTGCTCTGTGCTCCAAAAAGTCCCATGTACATGGGCACCGCCCTAGCCCCTGAAAAGGGGAATGCACGGCGTTAAAACCGCATCATCTTCATCAATCTCTACACAATGTAACTTGACCTTTAAAGGATTGGCATCCACCCCATCATTCTGTCCAAAGCCCATTGAATTCCAAAGTGATTTCAGAATAGAAAATTTTAAATCATAAGTGTGAAAGATACCAGAGAATTTGAAAAGTATATCACAAAAGGGATTCAAACTCGTGACACTCGCTTCCCGTTCGGGGGCTTATGTTTCTATTTTTCTGGTATCTTTTCAAATTAATCATTTTAAATACCTCCCTCCCAAAACACAAAATCAGAGCATACTTTATTTCTCTAGTCACTGCATTAGTTCTCACTCATAAATCAAAATTCATAAAAGCAGATTTTGGAGAGGGTCAAGAAAGGCGATGAGTGCTTCTTAAAGTTCTACTTTTGAGGGTACAGGAATAGAAGTACTCCCCTCTCAACTTCAATCGAGTAAGTGCAAGTGATGAACTATCTGAAATAGATGTACGTGCTATCATGTTTCCAGATGTTACCCTGGCGCTAATTGGGCCCATTGTTGTACAAGCATCCAATTAGCCAGGTTAACTCCAGAATTTTAGCAATGGCAAAGCTATTTAATCAAATGAAATTAAAGTTTACTTTTGCCAAATCAAGATCATGCGTCATGAATGACGTAATGACGAGCAAATTTCCCTACGCTTTTTCTAACTCAATATATTGATTGTTTCCATAGCAGTAGACGCAAGGAATTCAAAGCATGATTTTACAAAGAGGATTGAATGTTACGGTCACCTTATCAAAAAGTTGTCATAGATAGTTTAATTAGCAACGATTGGAACAGATCTTTGACCTAAGTTTATTACAGTAAACCCTTTCGCTGTGATTGCATACAGGTTTTGTTGACTTTATTAAAATAAGATTACTAATGTAAGAATGCGATTACTTTAAACAAATCTAAGAGGGCTTTGTTTTTACCCTTAGGCTGCAATTTAAAGATATCGACCGATGTGTCTTGTAGCCTGAAAACAAGAAATGTATGGATGGTCCAATACCATCTTGGTCTGTAAAGAGATGACTATGGGCACCGCTTCTAAATATAGTGAGGCCAGTACACTCATCTATAGAATCTGAGCCATTTCGACAATCGATGAGATGTGCACCAGTAAATCCAAGAAACAAGGTTGATACACAATTTCCCCAAATTAAACACCTTCAAGCAACCTCCAGTATACGTACAAATTAGTTGAATCTTCCTCCATCTGACAATGTTGACCATGAATGACAACCTCCATGAAAATGCACATAAACTGTTCCCAGAGGGTACGTCCTCATACAGAAAACTCCTCTCTACCGACACAACAATGGTTAACCTGCATAATAATATTGTAATGGAAATGACACTTAGCGTTACCACTAACCAATAGAAAACTAACACGACTCTACTAACAACACCCAGATCTTTTACTAACCAATCACCCTCCACTTCTTGTCTTATTTGTAATTTGATTGGCTATAGTAGTTCAGTATAAATGTTCAGTGTATTGTAATTTATGGGTGTGTGTGGGACAGAGCTCTGAGATCTATGAGCGTTGTCATAGATCTCAGTTAAATATATTGTGACAAGAGCAAGCCTTATTGTGATTATTGTGGACAATCTACAAGCGCTGCCAGCGAGTTCCCCCAGAGCTGCCTAGAATTGAGAGAGGCACTCATTACAATATTTTGATGGCAACGCATGACCATATGTTCGCGCTAATGGTTTCGATAGGTCTATCAGCAGCATTCGATACTGTGGAAAATGGCAGTTTATTCCAAACAGTTTAAACAAATATAAGGGAATGATTTAATCTTTTTATTCAAGCAGGAAAACAATTCCCTGGTTTTTTTTGTAACAGATTCAGTCCATATTACTTGTTAAAAGCGCTCATTGTCCTTCTTCCCGATATCTGTTTCTTGAGTATGTCCACACAATAGCATTTTTGGCTCTGAGACCACAATAGGCCTACAAGTAACCTGTGTTCAACTGTGAGAAAGACATTAACTTTTCATCACGAACTTCCAGCGCCCTGCAGTTAGCATTTTTCACCTAAGACTGATCAGAAGCCCGACTACTCAAGTACCAATGTAGTGGCACTGTTTATCAGACTCTTTTCACGGTTCCTTTAAACTTATTGGGTGTAATTACATAAATCCATACAAAACGTTCTGCACTTTGTCTTCTTTATTACTTCGGGGAAAAGGGGTGCAAAATCATGCCGTAAAAGCGTTAATCTTGAAAAACAGTTGATTTTGAAAGAAAGCGTCGATTCTTCACCTTCACTGTGCTTAAAGCTTCTACTAAGTCAGCTCAGTTACAGCATCATGTCCTTACACTCCTACATTTTCTAACGTTACACGTTTTGATTATTCTTGAAAAGATTGATTCAAAATTATTGTATTCTATTACTTACATCACAGAATATTTTATAGAATAACTCCAGTTTTAGTATCTATCTAAGCCTCCTAAGTCATTTAATTTCAGTCTTAAGTATGAAAAACCGATGCCGTCGGAGTGCATCTGTTGTAAAACGTCTTGAGTTTATTCATTTCCTTCTCTCAGATTACTACGAAATCACGAGATAAAGACTTCACTTTACTGTATCCTCTGAAGATTGCGATGTCTCAGACTTGTTCGATTACAAATTTTGACAGCCTTCGAGGCTGGAAGGCGGAGAAAAAAAATCTGAAAAGGTTATATGATGACAACCATAAAGTCTGTAACTGAGAATGAAAAAAATCGCTCTACTCTGGGATATGCCAATGCAAACAGAGAGATATAAGCAAATAGGCTAGATATGGTGATTAAAGACAAGACAAAGAAAAAAACCCAACTATCGACATCTTCGACACGTATGAATAAATCGTATCGGATCCATCGATCGTATTGACACGTATCGACGTATCCACGAATCGACACGTATCGACACATATCCATCAAGAACGTATCCACGTATCCACGTATCGACACGTATCTATCAAGGTCTCTGAAAATACAATGACTTAAAAATGGAGATAAGAGAGATGTAGGTTATGAATGTTTTGCCAGAAACAGATAAATACCCGTGATTTCTCCGCTTGCTGGGCTTCTATAGTGAGTTGGTAGAGTAGTCGAAGACGTTGAGCAGTAAATAGCACGTTCTTGATTCCTGATCCTTGTATTTATTTCGACTATT